>CM068742.1:73286220-73393493 GCA_035084275.1 Hydrolagus colliei
TATGGGGGGTCAGTGAGGGGGGGGAGGGCAGTGAGGGAGAGGATGGGGGGGCAGTGAGGGAGAGGATGGGAGGGCAGTGAGGGGGGGAGGGCAGTGAGGGAGAGGATGGGGGGGGCAGTGAGGGGGGGGGGAGGGCAGTGAGAGAGAGGATGGGGGGGGCAGTGAGGGGGGGGAGGGCTGTGAGGGGGATGGGGGGGCAGTGAGGGAGAGGATGGGAGGGCAGTGAGGGGGGGGAGGGCAGTGAGGGAGAGGATGGGGGGGCAGTGAGGGAGGGAATGGGGGGGCAGTGAGGGGGGGGAGGGCAGTGAGGGGGGGGAGGGCAGTGAGGGAGAGGATGGGGGGGCAGTGAGGGAGGGAATGGGGGGGCAGTGAGGGGGGGGGAGGGCAGTGAGGGAGAGGATGGGGGGGCAGTGAGGGGGGGAGGGCTGTGAGGGGGGGGGAGGGCAGTGAGGGAGAGGATGGGGGGGCAGTGAGGGGGGGGGAGGGCAGTGAGGGAGAGGATGGGGGGGCAGTGAGGGGGGGGAGGGCAGTGAGGGGGGGGGAGGGCTGTGAGGGGGGCGGGGGGCTGTGAGGGAGAGGATGGGGGGGCAGTGAGGGGGGGGGGGGGGCTGTGAGGGGGGGGATGGGGCAGCAGTGAGGGAGAGGATGGGAGGGCAGTGAGGGGGGGGAGGGCAGTGAGGGAGAGGATGGGGGGGCAGTGAGGGAGGGGATGGGGGGGGCAGTGAGGGGGGGGGAGGGCAGTGAGGGAGAGGATGGGGGTCAGTGAGGGGGGGGAGGGCAGTGAGGGAGAGGATGGGGGGGCAGTGAGGGAGAGGATGGGAGGGCAGTGAGGGGGGGAGGGCAGTGAGGGAGAGGATGGGGGGGCAGTGAGGGGGGGGGAGGGCAGTGAGAGAGAGGATGGGGGGGGCAGTGAGGGGGGGAGGGCTGTGAGGGGGATGGGGGGGCAGTGAGGGAGAGGATGGGAGGGCAGTGAGGGGGGGGGAGGGCAGTGAGGGAGAGGATGGGGGGGCAGTGAGGGAGGGAATGGGGGGGCAGTGAGGGGGGGGAGGGCAGTGAGGGGGGGGAGGGCAGTGAGGGAGAGGATGGGGGGGCAGTGAGGGAGGGAATGGGGGGGCAGTGAGGGGGGGGAGGGCAGTGAGGGAGAGGATGGGGGGGCAGTGAGGGGGGGAGGGCTGTGAGGGGGGGGGAGGGCAGTGAGGGAGAGGATGGGGGGGCAGTGAGGGGGGGGGGAGGGCAGTGAGGGAGAGGATGGGGGGGCAGTGAGGGGGGGGGGAGGGCAGTGAGGGAGAGGATGGGGGGGCAGTGAGGGGGGGAGGGCAGTGAGGGAGAGGATGGGGGGGCAGTGAGGGGGGGGGAGGGCAGTGAGGGAGAGGATGGGGGGGCAGTGAGGGGGGGGGGGCAGTGAGGGGGGGGGAGGGCAGTGAGGGAGAGGATGGGGGGCAGTGAGGGAGAGGATGGGGGGGCAGTGAGGATGGGGGGCAGTGAGGGAGAGGATGGGGGGCAGTGAGGGGGGAGGGGATGGGGGGTAGGCAGTGGGGGGGGGAAGTGAGAGGGGAGGGGGGAAGGGGCAGTGAGAGGGGAGGGGAGGGGGCAGCGAGAGGGGAGGGGGGAAGGGGCAGTGAGAGGGGAGGGGAAGGGGCAGTGAGAGGGGAGGGGGGAAGGGGCAGTGAGAGGGGAGGGGGGAAGGGGCAGTGAGAGGGAAGAGGATGGGGACAGGCAGTGATAGGGATAAAGCGCAGTGAGAAGGGCGGGGATGTGGGGAGGCAATGGGGGGGCAGTGAGAGACGGGAGGGAGAGCAGTGGATGGGGGGAGGGCTGTGAGGGCTGTGAGGGGGGGAGGGCTGTGAGGGGGGGAGGGCTGTGAGGGAGAGGATGGGGGGGCTGTGAGGCGGGAGAGGGCAGTGAGGGGGGGGGAGGGCAGTGAGGGAGAGGATGGGGGGGGGCAGTGAGGGGGGGGAGGGCAGTGAGGGGGGGGGAGGGCTGTGAGGGGGGCGGGGGGCTGTGAGGGAGAGGATGGGGGGGCAGTGAGGGGGGGGGGGGGCTGTGAGGGGGGGGATGGGGCAGCAGTGAGGGAGAGGATGGGAGGGCAGTGAGGGGGGGGAGGGCAGTGAGGGAGAGGATGGGGGGGCAGTGAGGGAGGGGATGGGGGGGCAGTGAGGGGGGGGGAGGGCAGTGAGGGAGAGGATGGGGGTCAGTGAGGGGGGGGAGGGCAGTGAGGGAGAGGATGGGGGGGCAGTGAGGGAGAGGATGGGAGGGCAGTGAGGGGGGGGAGGGCAGTGAGGGAGAGGATGGGGGGGCAGTGAGGGGGGGGGAGGGCAGTGAGAGAGAGGATGGGGGGGGCAGTGAGGGGGGGGGAGGGCTGTGAGGGGGATGGGGGGGCAGTGAGGGAGAGGATGGGAGGGCAGTGAGGGGGGGGGAGGGCAGTGAGGGAGAGGATGGGGGGGCAGTGAGGGAGGGAATGGGGGGGGCAGTGAGGGGGGGGAGGGCAGTGAGGGGGGGGAGGGCAGTGAGGGAGAGGATGGGGGGGCAGTGAGGGAGGGAATGGGGGGGCAGTGAGGGGGGGGAGGGCAGTGAGGGAGAGGATGGGGGGGGCAGTGAGGGGGGGAGGGCTGTGAGGGGGGGGGGAGGGCAGTGAGGGAGAGGATGGGGGGGCAGTGAGGGGGGGGGAGGGCAGTGAGGGAGAGGATGGGGGGGCAGTGAGGGGGGGGAGGGCAGTGAGGGAGAGGATGGGGGGGGCAGTGAGGGGGGGGGAGGGCAGTGAGGGAGAGGATGGGGGGGCAGTGAGGGGGGGAGGGCAGTGAGGGAGAGGATGGGGGGGCAGTGAGGGGGGGGGAGGGCAGTGAGGGAGAGGATGGGGGGGCAGTGAGGGGGGGGGGCAGTGAGGGGGGGGAGGGCAGTGAGGGAGAGGATGGGGGGCAGTGAGGGAGAGGATGGGGGGGCAGTGAGGATGGGGGGCAGTGAGGGAGAGGATGGGGGGCAGTGAGGGGGGAGGAGGGCAGTGAGGGAGAGGATGGGGGGGCAGTGAGGGGGGGGGGGGGCAGTGAGGGGGGGGAGGGCAGTGAGGGAGAGGATGGGGGGCAGTGAGGGGGGGGGAGGGCAGTGAGGGAGAGGATGGGGGGGGCAGTGAGGGGGGGAGGGCAGTGAGGGAGGGGCCGGATGTTGTTGTCCGCGTGCACTCACTTCCGGGACGGATCAATGAGGCCGGGGCTGGCGGGTTCAACGGCAGAGAGTCACCGGCGCCGCGCGGTCAGGAGCCCAGTAGCAGGTACCCGGGGTGGGTGGGTAACAACACTCGTGTACAATAGGAAAGTTCGCGAAGCCGGGGCCAAAGGGGCTGAGGGAGGGGGGGAGGGGAGGGGAGGGGAGGGGGGGGGGGGGGGGGAGGGGGAGCGCAGCGGCCGGGGGTGGGGGAGGCTGGGCCGGGGACAGCAGAGCCTGAGCCCACTCTCCCTCCTGCATCTCCCCGGGAGCCGCGCTTCCCTTTCCCTCTGACTCTCTCTCTCTCTGTTTGCGAGGCCTGGCGCTCCACCCTCCCTCCCGGGGCCTGTCGACGTGTCCGGCGATCACCAGGACCTGCGGGCGGCGGCTCCAGGGCAGATAGACGTCAGTCAGAGCAGCCGCTGCCGCCCTCAGACACGCCCCCCCCCCCCCCCCCCCCCATCTCTCTCCCTGACAGATGTTTTCCCAATTTATTTATCTTTTGATTAAGATGTGATTAAGACAGTCTCTCTGTCGCCCTTACCCACATTCCTTTGCAAAATCCGCCTGCTCTACTGTACTTTACGCTTATTTTTCAGGTGATTCCCCCCAGATTCTATAATTTTTAGGTTATTATAAAGTTGGGTTTAATGCTGGAGTGAAGCTTTCAATTAAAAAAAATGCATCGATCATAAGAAATGGTTGGCAGATCTGCTTTACCATCGGTGGAAATTTTGCAAAAAAAAACAATCCTGTACTTCGATTCCATTGTCGTGTAGTAGGTGCATAAGGAAAAAATGTAATCCATCTGCTCAGTGGCAATGCACTTTAATTTTAAAGGTAGCTTTAATGTTGAGATTAAAGATAAATGTGTTATGTTTTAACATTAATCAGGCTTCTATTGTTGAGCATCTGCGCAATAACCTGCTAATTCTGCTGGAATTTCCGAACCAAATCAACAAATCTAGTCAACTTAGATTCACTTCCTTTGTTTGCAATCATATCTTTGAAGGCACTTCCTGAATCTCCAAATTGTGTACAGAACTTGGAGAACTCATGATGATGTTCAAATCAGATCTGTTGAGCATAACCGAGTAAATTTTACAGTAAATCAAATTGAGTCCATAATTGTGCTAGGAATTGTTAATTTGTGTGCTGAAACCTGGATGTCGGTACAGTACTAGCCTGTGGATAGAAATAATATTTAGTATTCTGGATGTTCAAATATTTACCTGTTGACAAACTTCAAAGCCAATTGACTGCAAAACTGGCAGCAATGTTGTATGCAACTCCAAACTGGCACAAAGATTTAAATGAAATGTAATATTTGGACATGTCCAGTTCCTGCACAGATGCAGTGCAGGCTTTATTTTCTTGGAATTCAGTGAAGTGTAATGATAGCATGTGACTTTTTATACAACGCCTACTTGAGTTGTGAAACACAAAGTACAATTATAGGTTTTGTTCTGCCAAATTTGGATTTGGTCAAAACATTTTAAGATCTGTAACTATTGAAGTGCTGCTGGTGACATTGGTGGGAGAGGTTGTGTGGCTGAGAGAAAGGAGTGAAAATGCTTATGGAGAAGTGATCTAAAAAGCATTTTTGGGATCTAACTTCAGTGCTGTCATTGGGCTTGTTAACTGTTGAGCCTTATTATGATATCTTTAAATTCTTAGTAACTATCTATGCGTACACTTTTCAGCCATTAATTGGCATTCTTCCAAGCAAACTCCCCTAGGAAGTTGTTGTGAAACCTCTACAGGTTATACATTTGTCTTGTCACTTCCCTTATTTGTTTTAAGAAACTCCAGGATTATCTTGTTCAGTTCCTAGTGTTCGTCTAGCTTTGATAATCCTAATAATCAACTCATCATAATTTTGCAAACAAACATAAATAAATACCTATTGATTATATGAAAAAATATTTTTGGAATTATATATTGAAGAAGCATTCAAAAAGAAAACTTAGACAATATTTACCAATGTATTTTAAGGCCTGGCTGGTATTATGTAACGAGTATTGGTACATTTGGATATTTGACTGGTGCCTGAATTACATTTTAAATTTCTTCCTGTAAGCTCCAAAAGCTATGTTTCCTGGGTTGTGATCGAAATGAAGTGAGTTACGTTTTGTTTTAGAACAGTGGGGAGTTTGTTGAATTTGTTTCTGGCTGCTCTAATAATTGAGTACTAAAATGCTCTGGTATTTTTGCTAGTTGTATCAATGCATCCAAATATATTTAGTTAGCATTGAGGACAACAGACTTGGTGTGTCTGTTGCTCACATTTTTCACAGAATTACGTGTTTATGCACATGATATTATGCTGCATTATACTGCAAATATTCTGCTATGATTGCAATACAGTAGTAATACTATACTGGGAATTAGAAAGAGATTTTTAAAAAATCTAACGAGATTTGTTTTCCCAATTTTAGAGATTGTATTAGTTATAATGATCTTTTTGTAATTATTTTTCTGTCAATATAAACATTATGCTGCATTAAGATCAGAGTAATATACCTTTGCACTATAGGGAAGAAAACGGTTTTAATTGTTGAGATTACAATTTATGTGGAAATATATACATGCAACTCTATGGAGTCCAGTAGCTCAGTGTTTAGAGCACTCGCCTTATAATTGAGAAACCTGGGTTTGATTCCAGGCAGGGCGAAACCTTTGGCAAGTTTCCTTTCTGCACATAATAATCCATATAATAATCCTGCAAAAAAAATTGGTCAACTCAATTCATGATTCGCAGGTCAAAGTGAAACCATGGGCAAGTTTCCTTATTCCACATACCTAATAATAATCCCTCCATTTAAAAGAAAATTAGTCATTTCAATTCACTGCTGTATGCAAAATTGTCTGCCATGTTTGCCCACACAAACAAATATACAGTAAATTCACTTTTAAGTATATTCTGCAAAGTGCTTTGAGATGTCTAGAAGACATGGAAAGCACTATATCAAATCAAGGATTTTTATATTATTATCAGATTCACCTGGGGAATACATGTGCTGCACTCATAATTTTGCACAAATATCCAAGTGACCACTCAGTAGAACATGATGGTGGGAGCTCCCAAGTATATTATTATAGCTCTTCGGGGCCAGAGAGGGGATCTTGCATGCATTGACTGTAAAATACAAGTGATGCCCATAATAATTGTTAATTCATACATATCTGTATGAAATAAAAGGGTTAGTATTGTTTTCATCTGTATTTTTTGCTCTTTAGTTTTACTGACACACCGATGTGGAAGGACAGAATTTGCAGACAGTAGTGAAGCTATTTTAAACACATTGCATTTGTCAATTAAGTTGGACAGTGTTCCTCCGAATAAAACATGTTTTCCAGCCATTTAGGGTTGTGCAATTTGAATCCAAATGTCAGCCACGACTTGTTTGTGGTAGTCAAGTGTCTGCCACAAGGGCTGCCTTTAAATATTTGTTGATTGAACAGCTCTGATATTGGAAAATAAGTGGGAAGTAATCTGTAGGATAGGATGTACAGCGTGTGTTAGTCTCTGTTGTGCTTATAAACTTGTAAAATGCACCATTTATTGATTCCCAGACAGAATGAGACTAGATCTTTTATCTTTAGATCTTTTAACTTACTCAGAATAGCCTAAATCAACCACAATAACTTTGATGAAAACACAGTCTTATTTTACAGGTGTTCTTTGTATTAAAATAAATACAATCGAGTTTGTTGAATTCAGCACATCCCTGAACAATGTGCTTCAGCCTCATTTATATAGGGGATTTTGCAAAGCATGAAAATTCAATGAGTGGCAGAGATGAATGGGAGGAGAGGTACAAGTATTTAAGGGTGCTAATTAATTAATGACCAAATATTGTTTTTGTATGCCGGGAGAGAAAGAATGCAAGGGGATGTATGGGTTCGTTATAATTGAAGGTGGGGTACTCGATGGTCAGAAAGAGAGAGTAAGGAATGTTCTGCAGAATGGAATTGGAAAATGTGCAGGCTGCGGGTATACAACTGAGTTTCCATAAAATGCACTGAAGTATAAAAGCTGGTTACTGAAGCAATCTTTCTACAGTAAAAGCCCGTTTATCCGGCACACTCGGGACCTGGCCAATGCCGGTTAAAGCGCGTGCCGGATATTCAGCTGAAATCACGAAAATAAATACTAATTTCAATGCATTTTTCTGGATAAATTCTGGTTAATTGAATACGGACTTTTTTTTGCGATGCTGGTTATACGGAAGTTACGGTTGATCGGGTGCCGGATAAACAGGCTTTTACTGTAGTTTGTTTACTCTGATCTCAACAGTAATGTGTATCTTTGGGCTACTAATTGCAATCTGGTGGAAAATTACTACATGAATGAGAGAGGGTTAAAGTACACTCTGCCGAACTAAATGAATGAGATTTGTAATTACTATGGGTTTAAAATGATAGCGCAGTCTTCATGGGTCAGAGTGCAGGAGTAATTTGTGTTACTTCAATCCCTTTAGCAAGAACATCCTGTTTCATTCTGCCTGAGCACCCACAGCTGTGCCAATAAATCCAATTTCCAACAGTTAACATTTTTCTGTTTTCTACCATGTCATCATTGTGCTCCTCTGAGTGAGATTACCAGTTATTGACAATTTCTTGTAGGCATTCACATAACTCAAATTCTTAATTATGTAGAAAGTATACAGATGTCTGACAGCAATCAAAGTTTTTAGCGCATAACTCCACTCTGAACTAGATTTTGAGTTCAGAACCTTAAGTGAGTACACTGCAGACTGTAATTTCTAACCAACTGTGGTATTCATATGTTGGGCTACATTGGGCTAAACATATTGTAAAAACCTTGTGTGGAGCGTGGAGACCGATAATAATCCTTGTCTTTGGTATAGAGCCTTTCCTTTCAGGAGGATGTCACAGGGTGTTTCATAGAATTTATCATAAACAGCAACAGTTTACATTAACAACAACAACAACAACAACAAATTGCACTTGTAGAGCACCTTTCACGTCGGGAGGATGTCCCAAGGCACTGCACAGGAGCCGTGTGACCCGAGCTGGGAGGGGAGTGTTCGGGAGGAGGTAAAAAACGTAGGGGAGGTCGAAGAATTAGGGGGGGAACAGAAGGCACAGTCGAAAAGGGAAGTCTTCAAACCGGCCTTGAAAGAGGGAAGGGAGGAAACAAGGCGGAGGGATTGGGGGATGGAGTTCCAAAGAGTGGGAGCAGAAAAACTGAAGGCCCGGCCTCCGATGGTGGGGCGGTTCGGGCGGGGGGCTTGGAGCAGGCCAAGTCCTGCTGAACGGAGGGACCGGGTGGGCTTGTAGGGGGAGAGTAGGTCAGAAAGATAGGGCGGGGCAAGGCCGTGTAAGACCTTGAAGGTGAGGACGAGGATCTTGAACTCGATCCTCTGAGGGATGGGGAGCCAATGTAGACGGGCGAGGGTGGGGGTTATGTGGTTGCGGAGGTGGGTGCGAGATAGTACACGGGCTGCAGAGTTTTGGATCATGTGCAGCCTGTGAATGGAGGAGCTGGGGAGGCCGACAAGAAGAGAATTCCCATAGTCCAGCCATGAGGTGATGTACGCGTGCACGAGTGTTTCGGCAGATAGTTGCAGAGCCTGGCAATGTTGCGTAGGTGGAAATAAGCGGTGCCGGTCAAGGGACGGATGTGGGGGAGGAAGGAGAGTTTGGGGTCAAACGTGATGCCGAGGTTCCTGACTGGCTTTGTGAGGTGGAGAGTACAACCTTGGATGTTGATGCTGGCAGCGCCTGATGTGCGGAGGCGCTGGCTTGAGCCAATCAGGAGGGCCTCGGTCTTGCTCACGTTCAATTGGAGGAAATTGTCCCTCGTCCAGGACTCGATGTCGGACAGACATGCTGTCAGAACATCGATGGTCTGGGGGTTGAGGGATGAGGCAGAGAGGTACAGCTGGGTGTCGTCCGCATGCATGTGGAAGTTTACCCCATGTTTGTGGATGACATTTCCCAGAGGGAGCATGTATATGGTGAAAAGGAGGGGGACAAGGACAGTTAATATAGTACCTTTCACACCAGTGGACGTCCAAAGGCACTGAACAGTCTAAGATTTGTACACGAGCTGTGGGTGGGAGCCTGGGGTGGGTAGAGATGTCCAAATCTGCTGTAGGTCTTGAGCCCCGGGATCCGTTATTGGAAAGCACTCTGAGACGCCATCCGCCATAGCGGGCGCTATAGAAATCCAAGTTGTTGTTGTAGGTGGATCTTGAAGCAGGAAAGGAGCATTGTAGGAACTCCCTGATGGAGTTCTAGAGTGAAGTATTGTGCCTATTTTTGGTAGGCAAATGTGGCAGCTAACTTTCCCACAACATGATCTGGCCATGTGTACAGTTTGTGGAGCTGTTATGGTTTTAAAAAATATATATAATTTGACATTTTGAACTTTTTCTTGTTGGAATGGTTGGCTATTTATTTATTTCCTTTCTACGATTTAAATCAAAATTTGATTAGAGGAAAGTGAAATTTGGCTACAATAGTGTCCGGCGATATATTGATATATCGGTTATATCGATATAATTTTTCATATTGATATTCCGTTATCGGAATTTAAAATATATCGATATATCGAAAAATTCAGTATTAAAAAAAAATCGGTATATCATAGAATCATAGAATCATAGAATCATAGAATTTTACGGCACAAAAGGAGGCCATTCGGCCCATCTAGTCTGTGCTGGCTCTTTGAAAAGAGCGATTCAATCCCATTGCCCTGCCCGCTCCCCATAGCCTAATAGACCCGTTCTCCCTAAATAAATATCTAATTCCCTTTTAAAAGTTGTTATCGAATCAGCCTCCACCACCTTTTCAGGCAATGCATTCCAGATTCGAACAACTCGCTGAGTGAAAAAAATTCTCCTCAGCTCCCCTCTACTGCGCCTTGAAACTATTTTAAATCTGTGACCACGAGTCACAGATTCACCCACGAGTGGAAATAGTTTTTCTCTATTTGCCCTGTCGAAACCCCTCATGATCTTATAAACCTCTATTAGGTCTCCCCTCAATCTTCTCTGCTCCAGAGAGAATAACCCTAGCCTATCTAGCCTCTCCTCATAGCTGAAGTCCCTCAATCCTGGCACCATCCTAGTAAATCTTCGTTGTACCCTTTCCAATGCCTTCACATCCTTTCTGTAGTGTGGTGACCAGAATTGAACACAGTATTCCAGCTGAGGCCTCACCAAAGTCCTATAGGTATATCGTAAATATCGGTATATCGTTTCCAGAGATATATCAATATTATCGATATTATCGGTATAATGCGAACTTTTCCAACTTACCTTGTCGCCAGCATAGCAACCTGCTGGGCCTAGAGCACCGAATGCGCGCACACCCCGAATGCGCGTGCATGCGCAGTATAAAACCCCCCGAAAATATCAATATATCGGTATATATCGATATGAGTCCACCAATATATCGATATTGGAAAATTTCCATATTGACGGACCGTAGGCTACAATTTAGTTGAGGGAAGTATGTAGCCATTAAGTGAATGACCAGTTTTATTTGAGGGATTATTAACTACGAAATCATTGAAAAAATTCCATTCTCTTTGAACAGTGCTATGGACTCTTTAATGTCCACCTAAGCAGGCAGATTGGATCTCAGTTCAAAGTCTCATCCAAAGGACTCTGTGTCTAATATTATTGTTGTTCCTCCAGCATTGCAATGGAGTGTTTAGTCTGTGAGTTTAAAGTCGATGTAGGGCTTGAACCTACAACCTTCTTATTCAGATAGGAGAATGCTACGATCTTAGCCAGAGAGATGCATAAGAGGATTAGAAGACTAAGGGCATTCCAAGAGCTGCCGGATTATTAGCAATGCATCATTAGAAGTAGATCTTTGTATTCTATCCATGTTTACAGTTTGTCGAGCTGTGATGATTTTCAAAATGTATATAATTCTGCATTTAGAAATTTTCTGTGTTGATGTTTGTGCATTTACTTTTTAGGATTTCAATCAAAATGTGAATTGAGGGAAAGGAAATCTGGTTACAGTTTAGTTCAAGAAAGTGTGAAAAAACTGGAGACCACAGTGGATATTGCAAGCAATTGAATTTTAATGATAGTCCAAGCCTTAGAAACAAATTTGTGTTACCCTCCTCTGCTTTTAAGGTTGTTATGCTTGTATTTATATAGTATATTTCTATATTATTATCCAAATAGTTTTTATGTTCACTTATTACAGTTCATCGGCAATCTATATCCATTCAGCTACCAGTTGTCTTCATTCACTTACATTTTTTATTATAATAAATGTGATAGATGTTTTGAAAATATTGTTGTTACTGGGTTACCGTGTGTTATAATTATCCCATAATCAGCAAGCATCCCATTTTCACTCGTTTAATTCTGTGTTATGCAACAGAGTACGTGCTCCATTACTTTATAATAATAATCCCCCTCACCTCCAAAACCGTCTCCTACTCCCGATCATCATAGTGGTACACTACTCACCTCCGCTCCCTCAAAAGCCAAGTGAGAGCAGTTGAACGCACCTGGCTCAAATCTGGCTTCACGGTCCACCGGCAAATCTGGCTGGACTGCATCAAATTTTACCGCTCCGCCCTAGCCACCGCCAAATCAGCCTTCTACTCCAGGATAATCCTGGAAGCGAAGGACAACCACCGCCTTCTCTTCGTCACCACCAACCAGCTCCTCCGCCCCCTCCCCGCCTCACTTCGCAGATCCTCTCCTCTAACGATCGTTGTGAGGAGATGCTGGACTTCACCGAGTCCAAAATAGAGAGAATCCGCTCTGCGGTTTCCTCCCCCCACCACTCCTCCACCTCCGCGCCCTCATCAGTTACCTCAACCCCTACTCACCCCCCATTTCACACTTTCAACCCCACCACCCCGTTTTCAGTCATAAACATAATTACCTCCATGAAACCCACCACGTGCTCATTGGACCCCATCCCCACCCCCCTCCTCCGCACCGAGCTCCACCTTTTGGCCCCGCTCATTTCTGACACCATCAACCTTTCCCTCTCCTCAGGCACCGTCCCTACCTCCCTTAAAACAGCCACCATCACCCCTATCCTGAAGAAACCCTCCCTTGATGCGTCGCAACCAACAAGCTATCGACCCATCTCCAACCTCCCGTTTTTATCCAAGATCCTTGAAAAAGTGGTTGCCTCCCAGCTCCGCTCTTTCCTTTCAACTCACTCACTCCTTGAACCCCTCCAATCAGGTTTCCGCCCAATTCACAGCACAGAAACTGCCCTGGTTAAGGTTACAAATGACATCCTAACCGCCTGTGACCAGGGCTCCCTCTGCCTCCTCGTCCTCCTTGACCTGTCTGCTGCGTTCGACACAGTCGATCACACCATCCTCCTCCAACGTCTTTCCTCCCACCTCAACCTTCAAGGCACAGTCCTTGACTGGTTCCATTCCTACCTGACCCACCATTTACACTTTTGTTTCTTCCAACGGTTTTTCCTCAAACCCCCGCACAGTTTCTCACGGCATCCCTCAGGGCTCTGTCCTCGGCCCCCTCCTTTTCACCCTTAACACGATCCCTCTGGGCGATGTCATCCGCAAACATGGGGTAAATTTCCACATGTATGCGGACGACACCCAGCTGTACCTTTCTGCCTCATCCCTCAACCCCCAGACCATCGATGTTCTGACAGCATGTCTGTCCGACATTGAGTCCTGGACGAGGGACAACTTCCTGCAATTGAACGTGAGTAAGACCGAGGCCCTCCTGATTGGCTCAAGCCAGCGCCTTCGCACATCGGGCGCTGCCAGCCTCAACATCCAAGGCTGCACTCTCCACCTCACAAAGCCAATCAGGAACCTCGGCATCATGTTCGATCGAAAACTTTCCTTCCTCCCCCACATCCGTGCCTTGACCGGCACCGCTTATTTCCACCTGCGCAACATTACCAGGCTCCACAACTATCTTACCCCCCGCGCTGCCGAAACACTCGTGCACGCGTACATCACCTCGAGGCTGGACTATGGAAACTCTCTCCTCGTCAGCCTCCCCAGTTCCTCCATTCACAGGCTGCAGGTCATCCAAAACTCTGCAACCCGTGTACTATCCCGGACCCGCCTCCGCGACCATATAACCCCCACCCTCGCCCGTCTCCACTGGCTCCCCATTCTCCAGAGGATCGAGTTCAAGATCCTCGTCCTCACCTTCAAGGCCTTACACGGCCTTGCCCCGCCCTATTTAACCAATCTACTTTCCCCCTACAAGCCCACCCTCCGTTCAACAGGACTTGGCCTGCTCCAAGCCCCCCGCCCGAACTGCCCCACCATCGGAGGCCGGGCCTTCAGTTTCTCCGCTCCCACCCTATGGAATGCCATCCCCCAATCCCTCCGTCTCGTTTCTTCCCTTTCCTCTTTCAAGGCCGGTTTGAAGACTTTCCTCTTCGACCGTGCCTTTTGTTCCACCCAGAATTTTTCGACCTCCCCTTCGTGTTTCACCCCTTCCCAAACACTCCCCTCCCAGCTCAGGTCTCATGCCTCCTGTGCAGCGCCTTGGGACGTCCTCCTGACGTGAAAGGCGCTCTATAAGTGTAATTTGTTGTTGTTGTAATCCTTGCATTTGATTTAGTGCCTTATCATACCAATCAGACGTCTCAAAGCGCTTCACGGAATTTATTGTAAAGTGAATTGACTGTATATTTTGTATTATATTCCATGTTCTTTCTGCATGGTAGACGTTTGAGGAGTACAGGATAAACCGAGTGTAAGTGACTACCACTGAAGATACAAATGCTGCAGCAGATGGGAGTGCAGAACTTGTTTACTTACAATTTATGGTCAATATGGTTGGAGAGTTTATAAAAATATATATAGACTCAGTTCATGTTCAGGCAGTGATGTTTTCCAATAGAGGTTTGGTTAGAAAAAGATAGATCCGGATCACACAGAATGGAACAAGCTATTGATGTGCAAACAGCAGCACACTCCTGGAACTCCCAAGGCGAGACGTCCTAGCAGGCGAGAATGGAAACAAAACCTGTTCCAGTTGAACAACAATGGGATATAAAGATTATGTTTCCTAAGCGTGCCATTGCCATTGAAAATAAATTATAAAAATTAGCTGCTTAGATTTCTCTCAAATGTCTTTGAATGCTGAGAAGCAGGGAGCCAGTGGAATACCTGAGACACCGCTGAAAGCAATATCCTGCAGTAATTTGATTATTGTGGTAAGAATTCCTCAGTAAATATATTTTTTTAAAAACACAGTTCATAACCTTTTAACTTTTCTAGCAAGATAGTGCATTAAAAATTTGCAAACATGAACTGGTTGACTGTATTCAACAGTAGAGTTTCAAGCATTTCATTGATAACTGGAACGTGGTGCAAAGAGTCCAGCAAAAAAAAGGACTTAAAGGAGTTGCTGTCTTTCAGGTGATATGTTAAACTCCAATCCTGTCTACCTGTTCATGACACTCTTGACGTTGGATGTGTTAAAAGTAGTGATTATGACATGGATATATTTTTCATATTGCAACATTGCATAACACAAAAGACGGTTTCCAGAAAGCACATTTTTCACATTCGGGGAAAATGATAGGAAAAAGTATCAATGAATATTGGTGAGGTGTATGACCAAATAGAATATTTTAAATACTACATACCAAACCAAATGAGGGTGGAAGTAGGGTTGGTATGGAAGATATCTGTTTGCAGGTCATTGAGCTCTGGATAATGTGAGAAGACTGAAAATAGTTCCATGTGTAAATGATTTTGCAAACTATAATACAAACTATTGTATTTGCAGAAAGTACAAGAGTCTCTCTCTATTTAAAACCAGATAAGGAAATAAATACATGCAAACATTAGGTTTACTGGTTTTATTAAATAATCATTGAATTACTAATATTAATGATAATTCTTGCATTTAATATAGTGCTTTTTATGATTGCTAGATGTCTCAGAATACACCGTAAAGTGAATTGACTGTATATTTTTGGGCAAAACATTGGAACTAGTGTCCGGTGATATATCGATATCGGTTATATCGATCTAATTTTTCATATCGATATGCCGATATTTAAATTAAAAATATATCGATATATCGAAAAATTCTGTATTAAAAAAAATCAGTATATCGTAAATATCGGTATATCATTTCCGGCGATATATCGATATATAGGGTTATATCGGTATAATGTGAACTTTTCCAACTTACCTTGTCGCCGGCATTGCAAACCTCCTTGGCCTAGAGCACGGAATGCATGTGCACATCCGAATGCACCCCAGAATGTGTGCGCACCCCAGAATGTGCGCGTACCTCCGAATGCGCGCGTACCTCCAAATGCGCGCGCATGCGCAGTATAAAAACCCCCTGGAAATATCGATATATCGGTATATATCGATATGAGCCCACCAATATATCGATATCGGAAAATTTCCATATCGACGGACCCTAGTTGGAACCAATAGTCATGCACAGAAGTATCCCACAAACTTTTGTGGATGGAAATGATCAATTTATTATTTTATTTTTTCTTGAAGGATTATCGTCAAGCGTGTGGAGAAAGGAAACTGTTGATATAATTGTGTCTTTCATAACAGCAGAAATTAAGAATAATGGGCTGTGCCTCGATTAGTTTTGTATTGGAACTGTAGAGAGTGGGTGCGTTTGCGTAATGTATTTTGACATTCAGAAACATTTGATTGAGGTTCACACAAAAGTGAGTCCGGATAAAGTGAATTGTAAATCTCAATAGGAATTGGCTATATACGGGATTAAGAAATGAGTGATAAGTTATTGGGACACATGTGAACAGTAGAATATACCAGAGGCTGCCCACAGGATCTCTTCAAGATAAGTGAGTAGATGTTATGCATGGGTTCCATTCAACTCGGAAACACTGAGATTTTGAATAAAGGTGGATGGGGGCAGTGCAGTGTTCAAGTGTTACCGCCTTCACTTGGATATAATACACAATGCAGCAACAATATCTTTTGAACCCAGCATGAGATTTTATGATTTATCAATGGTTTAAAAAAAACTACAAAATCCTGCTCAGTCAGAAAACTGGCATTATATTTGTGCTGTTTTTTGTTATTGGACATGCATTTGTGACAATCCCTTTAAGTAGATTAACTGAGGTATGAATGCTTGAATTTATGAACTGTTGTTTCTGTGAGAATGCCTGTCAGCTTCTGTCTTTTTCTCCACTGAACTATGAAACAAATTTTGGAATTCTATCGGAGGAACTACCTAGGGCTAGAATTGTCTTCCATTTTAATTTGATGTGTCAACTGGGATTAGTGCAGCAGGTGTAATCTGATCATCTGAGCATTTGAACTGGAATAACAGCAAGCTTGTTTCCCCTTGCAGCTGCAGCAAGAGATTGATCAATCTGCAAGCCAATCATGGTGGTGTCTATTATGTAGGATTTAGAGTGAATTTGCATGAATTTAATGTTGAAAAATTTATTTGGGGCATCAAAAGTGCCAGATGAGGAACGTTCAGTAAATAAAGCAATTTTCTTTGTGTAATTTTATTCATTTAGATTCTATGCACATGTAAGGTGAGACTCAATTGAAGATGAATTCAGGTTTACCTTTTGGATTTAATTGAAATTTTAGTAGCAATTATAGTACCCATTGAGTGTGAGATGGTGCAGAGACATTCAATGTGGCAGAGTTGAAAAAAGGGTCCTCGTCAGGAACTAGGTAAGAGCTGAGGATTGAGCTGGACGCCAAGGTTGTGCATTGTTCTGGTCACCAAGGGAGAGGCAAGGAGTTTTATATACTGTACTTCGAGAAGCTATACATGTGAAGAGCGCTATGTAAATACTAGTTGTTGGCTCTTGCTTGAGGTAGGAGTGAAGATGTTGGTGGGAGTCAAGGAGGATGGCTTCCGTCTTCATCTTGAGGTGTAGGAATTGATGCCTCATAGTGGGTGGGCAGAAAGTGAAGTACTGTACATTGGATCTTGGAAGTGTGGCCTTGACTGAAATGATTCCACAGTTGAACACTACAGTACAGCTTAGCAAATTCAAATGACTTGGAATAATCATTGCCATTAAATTTGTTTCCATTCAAAACTGCAGTGTGATTTGTAATTGTATGATAAAGTCTGATTATTTCTGACTTGCATGAAAAGGAATTGCTACTTTCAAATAGAATATACTGGAATTTAGCCTTGTTCTAAATGATTGTAAACCAGAAATGCTTTCTCATGAACAGATTTTAGGCTTTCTGTGATTGCTCAGCAAAGAATACAATGTTCATTTAAATACAGTATTGTAAATCATTCAGTGATTTATTATATACAAAATCTGTAGCTTCCTATCTTGAATCTGTAAGTGGGATCTTGGAACGGAAATGTGCTTTACAACAGAATTTCAGAATCAAGTCAACGTTGATTTAAGATCAATGACTGATTGGGTTTCAAGACATTAATGCATCAAGAGAATTCAGATTCCATGATGAATTTTGAATAAAAATTTCCATGGTATATTTCTGAATCAAATTACTCAGTGATAAACTTCCAACAGCCAGATTTTTTAGGTAATTTTTCAGATAATTCCCTGGCAACTTAGGTCATGTGAACACATGACCTAAGTTGCCAGGGAATTACATTTCATTTATAACTTGCCTGGGTGCATATTTTATCAATGTGCTGCATCAACACAATAGACTTTATCTATAGTAAATGATATTACCTTATCCATAAAGTGCCATGAAACAACAACAACAACAATTTACATTTATATAGCGCCTTTCACGTCGGGAGGACGTCCCAAGGCGCTAAACAAGAGGCGTGTGACCCGAGCTGGGAGGGGAGTGTTTGGGAAGGGGTGAAACACGAAGGGGAGGTAAAAGAGTTCGGGGTGGAACAAAAGGCACGATCGAAGAGGAAAGTCTTCAAATCGGCCTTGAAAGAGGAAAGGGAAGAGGTGAAACGGAGGGATTGAGGGATGGCATTCCATAAGGTGGGAGCAGAGAAACTGAAGGCCCGGCCTCCGATTGTGGGGCGGTTCGGGCGGGGGGCTTGGAGCAGGCCAAGTCCTGTTGAACGGAGGGTCCGGGTGGGCGTGTAGGGGGAGAGTAGATCGGCTAGGTAGGATGGGGCAAGGCTGTGCAAAGCCTTGTAGGTGAGGACGAGGATCTTAAATTCGATCCTCTGGAGGATGGGGAGCCAGTGGAGACGGGCGAGGGTGGGGGTTATGTGGTCACGGAGGCGGGTGCGGGATAGTACACGGGCTGCAGAGTTTTGGATGGCCTGCAGCCTATGAATGGAGGAACTGGGGAGGCCGATTAGGAGAGAATTTCCGTAATCCAGCCGTGAGGTGATGTACGCGTGCACGAGTGTTTCGGCAGCGCGGGGGGTAAGATAGTTGCGGAGCCTGGCAATGTTGCACAGATGGAAATAGGCGGTGCCAGTCAAGGCGCGGATGTGGGGGAGGAAGGAAAGTTTTTGATCGAACATGATGCCGAGGTTCCTGATTGGCTTTGTGAGGTGGAGAGTACAGCCTTGGATGTTGAGGCTGGCAGCGCCCGATGTGCGGAGGCGCTGGCTTGAGCCAATCAGGAGGGCCTCGGTCTTATTCACGTTCAATTGCAAAAAGTTGTCCCTCGTCCACGATTCGATGTCGGACAGACATGCTGTCAGAACATCGATCGTCTGGGGGTTGAGGGATGAGGCAGAAAGGTACAACTGGGTGTCATCCCCATACATGTGGAAATTTACCCCATGTCTGCGGATGACGTCGCCCAGGGGGAGCGTGTAAAGGGTGAAAAGAAGGGGACCGAGGACAGAGCCCTGAGGGACGCCGTGGGAAACTGTGCGGGGGTTTGAAGAAAAGCCATTGGAAGAAACAAAATGTAAACGATGGGTCAAATAAGAGTGGAACCAGTCAAGGATTGTGCCTTGAAGGTTGAGGTGGGAGGAAAGACGTTGAAGGAGGATGGTGTGATCGAAACATAGCAAGGAGACATGTATTGTGCTACAGGGCTCCGTAGTAAGTAAGAAAGTGTGTGACCTGCAACCACATTCCCAGCTAGTCTTACTTTTTAGGAACTGCAGTGGGCAATAAGTAAAGAGGAGCAATATTCAATTTAAAAAGCATCAAACAGTTATTCCTTAGAAACAAATGAACCCAAACTGCAAGGTCTATGGACTGTATTTTCAAAACAATCCAATCCAATTTTTAAAATATGTTTACTTTAAGAACATGTTTCTCTTATTTTCACAATGATGGATGAACACTTTTGCTTTTTTAAAAAAAACTTTTGCTTCCATATACTGTACTCTGAAGTTATTGTGAAATTTTCATCTCTCTGTCCAGCTTTAAAAAATTGGAAAAACAAATTGGCACAACTTTCCTTTTTAGAAAGCCTGTATTAAAGTCCCGCAAGGTAACGCTGCATCTTTACTTGATGTTTATCATTTGGGAGAAATAAAGAGCATTGGAATCCTGAGAAAAGAGGTACTGGATGGTGTACGATGCAACCAGAAAAAAAAGTGCCCATTAGGGGAAAGAAATATGCACACAACTGAGACAATGTGCTGAACATTCAGCCTTTAGTCATTGCTTATTAGTAATGGAGTCTTGATAGAGAGGGTGTGAGAAGAAGAAAGGAATTCTTGCATTTATATACCATTCTTGAGAATGTGGTTACCAAAAGCATGATCGAAAGGATAGGTGTTAAGGTGAGGCTTGAAGATTGATCGATGGAGAAGCAGGCCTTGAGGAAGGCAGTCCAAGTGGGTAAGAGTGTAGAATTGGAAACCTCAGCCACCGTAGTAAGGCAGGGGACCCACTCAGTCAGCCCAAGTCCTGCAAAGGTAATTAGAGTAGTTGAGATTGGGAGATGAAAAATAATAATCCTTATGTTTGATATAACCCCCTCTCACATTGCTGAGAGGTCTCAATGTGCTTCGCAGAATATACTGCAAAGTGAATTGACTAACAATTTGCATTGTATACAAAAAATGCAGAAATGACGAAAAAAATTACCATTTTAAGCATGCGTCAAGGCTGCTGGATTGCAATACATTGTCAACTTCATGACTTGTTAAAGGCGAGCAGCTAGCCCAGCTTTAACTTGAAAATACGAGTGTGAGTACCTAAGTAACTATATGTTGCGCTCGCATGCTATATATGAAGCAGTAACTGTCCAGTGCCTTGTGACGTCCTCCTGACGTGAAAGGTGCTATACAAATGTAATTTTGTTGTACTCTGCAGGCGGTAGGTTTCTTGATGTAATTGCATCTGGATAGCAAAGGTATGGTGTTGCATTATGCACAGGGTATCAATGTACACTAAGTACAATGTACACTAAGTAACCCTATGAACGTCCCCTGCCCTACCATCGGCGGACGGGCTTTTAGGCTCTCTGCCACCACACTTTGGAACTCCATCCCGTAGTCCTTTCGCCTCCTTCAAGGCTGGTCTCAAGACCCTCTTCTTCGATCGTGCGTTCTGCTGCCCTCCAAACTCTCCCCCTCCCCTCCTAACTCTCTCACGCACCTCCCCACTACCCTGCCCCTCTCCCTTGCTCGGGTCCTGACCTGATTATGCAGCACCGTGGGACGTCCTCCCGACGTGAAAGGCGCTCTATAAATGTAATTTTGTGGTTGTAATCATTCAGACTGATGAGTTTAGGTGTGTTTTAACTAGAATTGTATGATTCGTACAATGAATCGGATAATGTTATTTAATGAAGCCCTCCACATCTTGCCTACCTCCAATTCACACCTTACCAATCTTTCTAGTCTCCATTCGACGAGCACTAACCTGTTCCATGTCCCTCCATGCTGCCCACCTCACCATCGATGGGCTGGCCGTTGGCCTTTCTGGTCTCTACATTCTGTTTTTCAAGGTCACTGCAATATACCGTGGGAGGAATGTGCATTCATAAATGAGACAGCATAGCTAACACAGGAACAAAAATCTAAAACCCAGTTCTTGGCTACTCTCATTTCTCAATTAGTTGGTAATAGTTTGTTTCCAGTTTTGGGTAACTGAATTGGAGTAATTACACAACTTTTGTATTGTACCAAATTTGATCGCTTCATTGTTTCCAGTGCTTCAGATTTTTTTTTGTATTTAATTCTATTGTTCCTTACTGATTGTGCTCCGGAGAACAGAATACAGGTACCCTGCCCCAACCGCGGCCTCGTCAACCGCGAAACTCACGCATTCACAACTTGCGAAATGCGACAACCCTTGCTAACCACGGCTTATAACCCTTGCTTATCCGCGGGTTTTAACACTAGTGTTTAACCCAGTTGCATCAACCAGCTTCGCGCTAGCCTCTGGCGCTAGGACCCATTTGCGATGTCGCAATCAACCAGCGAGATGTCGCTTCTCTCTTAGAATTAAGGTAAATCTCCGTTGATTTCTCTCTCTCGCTCTCTCTGTGTGTCTGTGTCTCTCTGTGCCTGCAGATCCTGGCAGCCAATGCTCCCAAACTTACTCCCCCTATCAGCATGTCACCCACCACACCACCTGTGCACAACCTTCCCCCCCCCCCCCCCCCCCACCCACCCTCCATGTCACCCACGCCCCACCACCTCCATGTCACCATGATTTTTCTCTCTCTCTATGTGTAGACACTCGCGGATTGCTGCAGATCCTGGCAGCCAATGCACCCAAACTTACTCCCCCTATCCCCATGTATGTTATAACTGTATGTGTTTTTATTTGTGTTTAGTTCTATGAAACGCGAACTTATTTCCCTTATCTCCATGTTTCCCATAGGGCCCTGCATTTTCCAACCGTGATTTTACCAACTGCGGAGGTTTAGAGGAACGTATCCCCGCGGTTGGGGAGGGATACCTGTACTGTATTTCTTTAGCAAGATTTCACTTGAGCTTATCAGAGACTATTGTGTTTTTTAGACTAATTCGGGGACAATGCCACAAACTACTTTATTCAGTTTGTTTTTTAGAAAAGGATGATTTATTTATGTTCCTAAAAGTGACCAATGTGAGAGCATGAGTGCGAAACATCTTGGTGCTCATCTGGCAGCATTGAACATTGCCACCAAGTCAGCTATGGCAATAAACCAGATGCAGAATATAGTACCCCATTATTCTGCAACATTTACTTAAGGCAGAGCTGCCAACCAGTACATTTTTGCTGTATTTAGTACGATAAATTGAAGTAAATACGGCAGTACGATTTTTCTTGTTAAAATACGTTTTTTGGTAAAAATCCAAATTTTGGAAATTCCATGCTCTGTCTGTCTGTCTCTCCTCTCTGTCTCAGTCTCCCTCTGAGTGTCCCTCTGTGTCTCTTTCTCTCTTTCCGTGTCTCTTTCCCTCTCTCTGTCTGTCTGGGTCGCGCTCTCTCTCTCTCTCTCTCTGTGTGTCTCTCTCTCTCTCTGTTTGAGTCTCTTGCTGTCACAATCTCACTCACAGTCTCTCTGTCTCTCTCTGTCTCTTTCTCTTTAACTCTCTCTCCCTGCCTTCAATAGCAGTGCTACCTACCTTCTGCCGTCGCTGATACACTGTAAATGTTAGTGCTGGGCGCTAGGCTAGGCGCAAGGCATTACTGGGAACAATTTTTTTTCATATACGGAAACACAATAGAGACCTCCCACTAAACGAAATCTTTGCTTAACGAGAGGTTTTGAAGTCCCATTTTACTTGGCATCTTTTCGTGCTGTAATTTTTTCGTTGAGTACTGGTAGGTTCTGGGGAAAATACTTTTTTTTACTACAAAATACTGCTTTTAGCTTTCAGGAGTACTTTTTTTTGTTAAAAAAGGTTGGCAGCTATGTTAAGGCCTTTAAAATAGCTAATTAGTGCGGAATCGTGGCAAATGATAGACAAATTTTGCTATGGTCGTGCGCCAGCTTGGTGTTGGGTTGAACTGCACTAAATGAACGTGGGCTACAGATAACTGGTTCAGACAAGATTTTCACCCTATTCGTGGGAATTTGATTTGGATGTGCTTTCTGTATAACTTTTCAATATCTATTCTTTAAATTTTCAAAGAAAGAACTTTTGATAGCTATTTATGTTGAAATATCTTGAGTGCTTCATAATTAATTTCTGTCGTGTCGAATTCCATCTTTATATACTTCCCCTTCACCGGGATGTTTTAAAAAATTGTATTAATATTTGCTCGCTGGTTTTCTAGCATAATGAATAGCTGACGATGCTGTGAGGTTTTGAAGTGGGTAGAGTTTATAGTACTATGATGCTGCTACAAATGAGTTATCTTCTCATTCAATGAGTTTAATTGGCTGCTGTTGCTAAAACATAGCTTGCTTTTGGAAATGGGCATAAGTATTGGGAACTACACTTAAGAATCTCTGAACGCTAATTGAACCATGTAGAAGTGTAGTATTCAATCAACCTTAAAAATACTATCTTAAATATTAACTATTAATGGCTTGTCCTCAAACTCAAATTCTTATCATATCTATTATCCTGGACATTATCAACATAATTTCAAATGAATTAATACAATTGCAATAGAAACTTTAAAAAAAAATGAATTAGCTAAACTACAATAGTTTTAATTTGCTGAATTTGCTTTGTGTTCAGCTGCATTTTTGGTGATGCAATGTTCTGACAAATTGGTTCCTTAAAGTATAATAATGTGTGGTCACACAGTGCAGATATTTATTAATAATAATCCTTGCATTGTTATAGCACATTATCATGTAATTGAGATGTCTCAAAACGCTTCAGAATAAAGTGGATTAATTGTGTTTTGTGGGTGAAACATAGCAGCCAATTGGCACAACAGTGTCCCACAAACAGTTGTGAATTGAGTGACCAAATAATTTTTTTTATCTAGATGGTAATTCCTATAAAGCTATCCACCGATCAACTAACAAGCGGGTTCCAACTTACTACGAGCTAAACATGAGGAGTTAGGAAACTTGCCTGATGTATGCCCCACCTCGGAATCGAACCTGGTTCCTCTCACTTGTGAGACGAGTGCGCTAATCACTATGCTACAGGACTCCCATTTCATTTATGACATGTCTTTGAAGTAATGAACAATTAAGTATCAGCCTTTGAACTTTACGTACAGCACCTTGGGATATCTTCATGACATGAAAGGCGCGCAAAAATGCAATATTGTCGTTTTTCTTGAAGACAATGTTTTCTTATCCTTTGGATAAACAATATCCACAGGTTGTTTGACGGTCTGATGTGCAAATGCTGTCCTCCAGTTCTAGGCTTAATATTAATCCTTGCATTTGATATAGCACATCTTCTCGACGTCTCAAAGTGCTTCAAAGGATATACTGTAAAGTGAATTGACTGTATATTCGTGGGCGAAACACAGCAGCCAATTGCACACAGCAGTGTCCCACAAACAGTCGTGAATTGAAATGACCTATTTAAAATTTAAATAAAACTTTTAGGGATTATTATTAGGCCTGAGGAATATGGAAAGTTGCCCAAGGTTTCGCCTTGACCTGCCTGGATTGAAACACAGGTCTCACACATATAAGGCGAGTGCTCTAACCACTGAATTGCAGGACTCCATTACACAGTGTATAGTTTGGGACCCGACAAGTCAAGCGACTGCCAGGATGGTGGAATGAGAAGTGGATGGGCCTTGGCCTTCTTTCACTGAGCAAACTCTTATATTCTCCTATTCTTAGGTGGCAGCCACTCTTGACTCAAAAGCAGCTCACCTCATTAAATCATGAAATATGGCCTTTTCTCTCGATCCAACTCCCCGACAACACTTACTAAATCAATGTTATTAGGCTTGCCTCAAAGGGAGGGTTCACACTGCCACTGATTTCCGTGTGTGACAGCACAATCTGCAGATGCACTCACTTAAAATTTCATCCCCATTTTCCTAAACAGAGAGAGTGAGCAGATCAAAACACCAGATGAATCCATACAGTTTATGGTAGTTTGAACTGCTTAATTAGCTCCTTTAGGTTTGTAATTGTCAGATGCAATCTAATTAGAAAAGGTGCTGGAATAAATATAAAGCAGCTTTCTAACTACAGTAGAAGCCCGTTTATCCATGACTCAATGAACTGGCACTTCTGTATAACCGGCACGCCAAAAAAAGTCCCCATTCAATAAACTGGGACTTATCCGGAACAATAGCAGTGGAGCATTGGTAAATGCATAACAGAATATTTTATTGGTACTTATTGTTAAAACTACTCCCATGCGCTTCTCACCTTTGCTGGTAGATACTGCACTTGAAGCCATGATTCTGCGTTTGAGGTTTATATTCCAGCAATTCTTTTTAAAATGGAGGACGCCAAGCGGGTAAAAAAAACAGAGCGTGACTTTAAAGTCATACTAGCGGCAAGCCGATAATGCTAGCCAATAACCCACATTGTCACGCAGGTGCAGTATTTCGGTTTGCCGCTAGCAGAGTCTAGGGCTATCGACTTGCAGCTAGTAAAGTCGCGCAATTTTAAAATCGCGCTGCCGTTTTTTTCACCCACTTGGCGTCCTCCATTTAAAAAAGAATTGCTGGACTGTAAACCTCAATCAGTAAAGGTGAGAAGAGCAAGAGAGTAGTTTTAACAGTAAGTACCATTATAATATTGTTATTATCTGTTATTATGTAGTCTGGTGTGTATGGTGTGTGTTAAAAGAACTTTAATTTTTTTGTGGTGGATTTTCGGCCGCAGGCCGCCCGAATATCCGGTAGGCGCCTTAACCGGCATTGGCCAGGTCCCGCGGGTGCCGGATAAACAAGCTTTTACTGTATAGTAGGATGTGTTGTAACATTCTGATTGTTAAATTGTCAATGTTTCCATTTCAAAATGGTTCATGCAAATAGTCTTAAATCTGGTAAAGAGTGCCACCTTGTGGATTCCCTTTCAGTCAGTGTTATGTTGTTTAATGTAATTTTTTCATGTGTTTTGTGTTCTGGTATGGAATTGTAGGATATTTGGGATTGTTTCATATTTGTATTTATTATCAGATTGGAATGAATTTTTTTTTCTTTCCGTATCTTCCTTTCTTCCCTGGTTATCTTCATGATAATGCAAAGCCAAGGCTTAAGAAAGTGTGAGTGAAAACTAAACTTGGTCTTTGCTGTGGTCAGGTTTGAGGTCTCGTCAGGAGAAGTGTTTCTCAGGAGTAAAAGAGCAACAGTAAGCAATGATCAACCCATGTCACATGAAATTTTAGAAGGGTTTGATTTTTCTGAATAGGGTTAATATTATTAATAAGGCTGTTAATAACATTAAGAATCCTTGCATTTGATATCGCGCCTCATCACATCATTAAGATGCCTCGAAGAGCTTCACACATTATACTGAAAAATAAATTGATTGTATATTTTGTGGGCGAAATGCAGGAAGGAGTCAATTGTCACAGCAGTGTTCCACAAACAGTCATGGATTGAAATGACCGATAAATTTTAAATAGAGATTATTATCATGCATAAGGATGAAGGAAACTTGCTCAAGGTTCCCCTCTCCTTGGAATCAAACCCAGGTCTCTTGCTTGCAAGGCAAGTACTATGACCACTGATAATACAGGATTCCACAATTAAACTGGGTGGTTGGAGGCTATGATGTGAGATTGGACAAGTAGGAAATGGATTATACCTTGAGATGGCTTGAAGACATGAAAAGGTGCTAAAATTGATAGTTTGTGTCCTAAAAGATCGTTCTCTTACGAAACTCTGTTTTAAAGCTTACTTAAATTCAACTCCAAAAACTACAACAGAGCCAGAATGTGGGGTCAAATTGAGGTGGATTTTAAAGTTCAGCCCCTGAAGAAAGGGGTTTTGTAGCTGCTGAACCATAATTTGCATTCATTTTTATCTTTGTTTACTATTTCCAATGTGCAAATGTGTTGGCAACAAAATTGCAGTATGATCTCACATAAGAGCAAACTATTCCTTTTCTTGAATCTGGTGACGTTTTTTTAAAAAGAGTATTTTACTGCTTCAGCCAATTGATGATAGCCACATACAAGTTGAATGTTTGCTCCCAGAATGTCATTTTCTCCAACAGGTGGGAGCAATTGTCTGGAAATGTTCACCTCAAAGAATCATACAGGATAAACTAAGATTATAATGTTTCTATAATGTTTATCCATGAATAAAGTCTATGGTAAAAATATAAACTCTGTGCTTATCTAATGTGGGTGGTGGCTTCATCAGTCTAGACAGACTGGTACTGTACTACAAACATCATTTATTTTTTCTTTTAACTTGCATTTAATAACTTTTTTAAAATGTAGGTTCTCAGATGTTTGTTTTCCTTTGTTGATACTCTTCTCTCTTCTCCAAACCTCTACTTCCATATCAACTCCGCCACCCACATTCATGGCCACTCACAAGACCTAGTGATCATCCGAGGCCTCAGTGTCTCGGATATCACCATCACTGACAAGGCCATCTCCGACCACCTCTTCATCTCCTCAATCCCTCTCTCCACCGCCACCAAACCCACCTCCGTCCTCTACCACCCTTGGAAGAAAATCTCCACACAATACCTCTCCATTGTCATGGAGCTGTCTGAACTCCTCCCTCTCTGGCCTACCTCCAGCACTGTCTTATCCTCCTCACTCACTCTCCTCCATTCTACCCTCTCCACTCCCTTTGATTCTCTTGCCCTCCTTACCTCCTGTACCACCTCCTATTCACGAACCTCACCTTGGTTCACTGGCCACCTCTGCTCCCTCAAAGGTCAGCTGCAGGCTGATGAAACCACCTGGCTCAAATCTGGACAAATGGTCCACCGGTATATCTGGTTAACACCAAAACGTACTGCTCTGCTCTGCCAAATCGTCCTTCTATTCCAAGATTATCTTAGAGGCGAAGGGCGACACCAGGCTCCTATTCTCCACAGCTAACCGGCTCCTCCATCCACCCTGCAGGCCTCGCCTATTCTCTTCTCTAACTCTCACTGCAAGGAGATGCTGGATTTCTTTGAGTCCAAAATCGAGGGAATCTATTCAGCTGCCTCAGCCCTCCCAACTGCCACTCCTTCCCCTTGCTTTCCAAGGTTGTTGAAAGAGTGTTGTTTCACAGCTTCGCTCCTTCCTCTCCTCCCAGCACAGCTCACAGTATGGAAACTGCTTTGGTTTCCAACCTTTTGCCCACAGATATAGTCAATTCACTTTACAGTATATTCTGTGAAATGCTTTGAGATGTCTAGAAGGCGTGAAAAGCGCTATATCAAATGCAAGGATTATTATTATTATAACCTTCAAGGTTCTATCCTTGACTGGTTCAGGTCCAATCCCTCACATCATCTCCACTTTGCTTGTCTAACCATTTGTCTTCCAGCTCCTACACTGTCCCATGCGGTGTTCCTCAGGGCTCAGTCCTCAATCCCCTTCTCTTCAACCTCTACATGCTTTCCCCTTGATGGCATCATCCACAGACATGGGGTCAATTTCCATAGGTACGCGGATGACACCCAACTCTATCTCTCTGCCTCCACCCTCAATTTCAGGACTACTGATGTCCTGACAGACATCAAGTCCTGGATAAGAGACAGCGTTCTATAGCTGATTGTCAGCACGATCAAGGCCCACCTGATTTGGCTCGCTCCTTGCCTCAGCACCTCAGATACTGGCAGCATCAGCCTCCATGGATGCACACTCCACCTAACCAAGTCAGTTAGGAACCTGGTTGTTTTGCTTGACCCTGTACCATCCTTTCTCCCCCATATCCGTGCCATGAACAGCGCTGCCTTCCACCACCTGCGACATCGCCCGTCCCCACCATTGAAATCCTTATACACATGTTTGTCACCTCAAGACTCAACTACCACAGTTCCTTCCTTGTTGGCCTCCCCAAAACTTCCCTCCACAAGTTGTAGATCATCCAAAACTGCAGCTCGTCCTTTCACCAGGTTCTGCGACCCCATCAACCCCACCTTCGTCCGGCTCCACTGGCTCCCCATCCCTCAGTTGATCAAATTCAAGGTCCTCGTTCTCGCCTTCAAGGCCCTCCACAGCCATACACCCTCCTACCTCTCTGACCTGTCGACTCACTATCAACATATCCACTCCCTCCGTTCAGCAGACTCTGACCTGCTCCTCGTCTCTCACCTGACCCACCCTACCATCGGTGGCCAGGCTTTCAGCTTCTCTGTCCCCACCCCCTGGTATTCCATCCCACAATCCCTTCTCCTTGCTTCCTCCCTTGCCTTCTTCAAAGCCAATCTCAAGTCCCTCCTTTCGCCTGTGACTTCAGCCGCCATCCTGCCTCTCCCCTCCCTCATCCCAACCCATGCTTGGGTTCCTGGCCCCTGACTGTTCAGGACCTTGGGATACCGTCTCGACATGAAAGGCTGTCTTTAAATGTAATTTTGTTGAAGTTACAGCATGCCAACATTTCTTTTTGTTTTTAGGAATGTCTGAAAGCACCAACTCGGATGCTAGTGAGGCTCCAGGTCTGACTGTAGATTTCAATACACCTGCAGCTGAAATGCCCTCGCAGGATACTGAGTCCGACCCAGAGGTGGTTATAAAAAATTATTATTATTCTCTTACAAAATCAACACACTGTAGCCTGATTATCTTTCAAATCATTGTAAGTGGACAATTCTTGCTTTAATAGATGGAAAACAACACTTTTTTTAATTTTGATCATATTTCAATCAAGAGTAATTCTAAGCAAAGCTTTACGTGTATTTTGTCAGATGAAATTTGAATTCTTCTGAGAATCTTTTAAAAAAAACAAATGTTGCATTAATGAATGTCCATGTTTTACAATGTGCTTGAGTAGTTTCCTTCTGCTGATAATGTGCAGAATCATCAAAAGGAATCAGTGTTGTGATGATGGTGCTGGTGTTGCTGGTGGTGGTTTTACATGTATATATTCGGAGGGATGGTGACTTTGGAGAGTTCATGTACATTATGGACTTTTTCTGAAGCTATGTGGTGTAGTTTTCCTAAAATCACAAATCAGTTTGAGTGGACCAAATTCTCATCAGTCTGTTCTGAGATTTTCCTGGTTGGGTATTCACATTCTCTTCGCTTCTTCCGAGCATATAATAGGAGATTTACTTTTGCTTTTCAGAGTATTAGATGTTGAGAATTGAAGATCAAGATACTATACTTAGGATCTTATGGGCAGTCCTTTTGAGAATATCCAATGAGTTGCAGTATGTGTTTTCATTAATGGGTGTATTGGCATCCACTTCCAGGAGTCTGGATAGGGTCATTGCAGAATGCTCAGCAATCTGCCTGTGCAGCCACAATGTCATTGACAATTGGTAAGCATTTTTGGGACTGTCCTTTCCTGTGCTGGGGTCACATTACTAATTTATTTCAATAATTTGTTGTATCTATCTAGATTCTCGACTTTAATTAACTTTGGAAGTGAGTTTAAGTTACTTTTAAGAAGCGCATCCTTTTCCAGATGCAACACAAATGTCATTTACAGAGCCTTAGTTTCCTCATCATCTACCCTGCAATTCTTTGAAAGAATTAATTTAATTCTGAGGTGAGTTTGCATGGTTGTCGCAGCCCTGCAAAGGAATTGTGTCCACAGCATTTTCTGAAGATCTGATGGTCTTCTTGACTAAAAATGTTTTCCATATTGGTTGCAATTCTGTATGTCAGCAGCAGAGGTCAGACAAACTCCATAGTAAAATCCTTAGCTGAAGAAGCAGGAAGAGAATTTAAGTTGAAAACCTGAATATTGGCAGCTTGTTGGTATCTGTGAATCTTCCAAAGTTGGACATTATCCTTCTGAGTGTTCCAGGAATTTGTTGAAGAAATCTTAATCATACATTGCCTGTTGATATAATTTCAATCTGTTGTAATGTCTTGGGTGCTTATTATATATTGACTTTCAAAACAGCTTATTTGTATCGTACTTTTTTTTAAATTAAAAGAAAGTATTCTAAATTTGTGAGTTTCTGAAAGGCTATAAAAGTTTATTCTGTGATGAGTATTATGTAGGCATAGGTAAAATCATTCCTTGGCAATAACCTATATTCTTAAATATTTGCAAGAGTCACCTTAGTTAAATTTTGCTCTGAATATGAAGGGTTCAGGGTTCAAGCAAGGAGCTGTCCAGCTGCTCCATGATCACCTCTTCAAGCAAGAGGTGATCATGGAGCAGATGGACAGCTGCTTCAGGATCGCTGTGGGTGGAAGACCAGAGGGGTAGGAGGTCAGAGGATGTGAGGGCATCTGTGAGGATCTCAGGGGGGAGACATTTCCATGGGCGGAAAAGTATGGTTGAGGGCTCACCTCCCCTTCATCCAATATTCGTCTCTGTGAAGCACTCTTGAGATTTTATCCTACATCAAAGATGCAATATAAATGCAAATTTTGGTTGACTTAATGAGACTGAATTCATATGTCCCAGATGAAGAGAGAAATCTCAGCCAGTTGATCATTTGGGAAGCAAAAGATTCTAATGGGTTATTTTAGCCTTCAAATCTTTCTGTATTATTCAGGCAATTCATTGAAATAATGGGGAAAGGTCAGCTAAATTGAGCTGTTCCTAAGAAGGATAAACAACAACAAATTACATTTATAGAGCGCCTTTCACGTCAGGAGGACGTCTCAAGGCGCTGCACAGGAGGCGTGTGACCCGAGCTGAGAGGGGAATGTTTGGGAAGGGGTGAAACACGAAGGGGAGGTCGAAAAATTCGGGGTGGAACAAAAGGCACGGTCGAAGAGGAAAGTCTTCAAACCGGCCTTGAAAGAGGAAAGGGAAGAAACGAGACGGAGGGATTGAGGGATGGCATTCCATCGGGTGGGAGCGGAGAAACTGAAGGCCCGGCCTCCGATGGTGGGGCAGTTCGGGCGGGGGGCTTGGAGCAGGCCAAGTCCTGTTGAACGGAGGGTCCAGGTGGGCTTGTAGGGGGAAAGTAGATTGGTTAAATAGGGCGGGGCAAGGCCGTGTAAGGCCTTGTAGGTGAGGATAAGCGGTGCCGGTCAAGGCACGGATGTGGGGGAAGAAGGAAAGTTTTTGATCGAACTTGATGCTGAGGTTCCTGATTGGCTTTGTGAGGTGGAGAGTGCAGCCTTGGATGTTGAGGCTGGCAGCGTCCGATGTGCGGAGGCGCTGGCTTGAGCCACTCAGGAGGGCCTCGGTCTTACTCACATTCAATTGCAAGAAGTTGTCCCTCGTCCAGGACTCCATGCATGTACATAGTTATGTGGCATTTGTTGATGGCTAATACAGTAAATGCCCGTCTTTCTGTGACCCGATCAACCGTAACTTCCATATAACTAGCACCGCAAAAAAAAGGTCCGCATTTAATAAACCAGAATTTTTATCTGGAAAAATGCATTTTTTGGGTGTTTTGTGTTGCGTCAATATTTTGGAATGCTGCTACTAGTTGTCTGATGCGGGCGCTAGCTCAGAATGCTGCCGGTACTGTAAAGCAATACACTCAATGGAGTGTACTTTTTGAGAGAGGCAGAGGGTGAATTGATTAATTTAGATTAAATTTAACCACAAAACAGCAAAACACACACATACCTTGAGCAAAGATTGCAGATAAATGCATATCACAGCTTTTAATTAAAAAAAAGGCAATGCCCGATTTGTGTTTTTTTTTATAGAGTGCAAGTTAGTGCATGCGTGCGTGCGTGCGCGCGCACACACACACACACACACACACACACACAGAGGCATCGCAAGGCTTTTTGGAAAGAAAGTTAACTGAACAGTGACAGCAGCGGCTGCTTTCTTAATAACACGTTTGCTTTCCTCTCACTTTTGCACTAGTTTAAAGAAGTCTCTGAACTGCCTGGTCACTGTGTAAAAAGGATTATTATTATTTATATATTATCATATAAATGATTATTTAGTCTATTATTAATATGCTATGTTTTTAAAAAATTATTTTACATTTTTTTTGTGTTGGGTTTTCGGCCGAATATCCAGCCGGTTATTTGCCGGTTATTTGCCGGTTGGAGCGCCCTGCTCCAACCAGCACTGGCCAGGTTCCGAGTGTGCCAGATAAACAGGCTTTTACTGTACATGGAAATACATAGTAAAAGAAAGGGAGAATTTTTATAGTGCTTTATCGTATAAAACAAGAACTATCAAGCACGGTGAATGTTTTTGTAAACCAAATCTTCAATGAACCTTGAAGTTATAATCATGTTCTTGACTCTCTGAGCCAAAGCATTAATTGGTGGGGTTATCCACTGATGAACTACAGTTAGATTAAATGTAGAATATAAAATAACAACAACAACAACATCCAGCTCCTTATCCAGTGGTGTTTGGGTTTTATTTTCCTTAACCTGCATCAATGTACTGTTTTCTGCTATAATGTTTTTTTAACTAAAAAAAATGCTAAATTATTGTTGGTCTTAATCAGTGTCTGAGTACCCAACAGCAGAGATTTTAATATGCATACTTTACAGAAAGATTTAAATCCATAACGTAAAGTTATGTAATGTATGGTGCCTCTATAAAATGATGAAAAATGATGTGATAAAACTTTCACATATTTTAATGTGTGAGAACATTATGGCTCTTATAGTGACACACTGCTTTAGAAAAATCACACGATTTTTAACACAGTCAAAGTAATTATTTTGACGGTTTTATCTTAAGATTTACCAAATGTAACTGGTAGGAAGTAATGGCAAAACCTTGCATGACCTTAAATTTTATGATGTTTGCATGGACGCAGTTGACTTGGGTGAAAGGTTGTTTATAAGTGATGGCTTTGTACATTTGTGTTTTGTTGTACCATCAAGTTACCAATCCTTTCTGTTTGACCTTTCATCATGCACCCCATAAGAATCAGGATCTTTTTAACTGCTTGCTCTTAAGACTGACTGCTTTACCCCACCTCTTTTCCAAACAGAATTTTGAGCAGCAAAAGTGCAGTTATTGCATCCTAATCTTGTGTGAATGCTTTACTAGCCTTCGGTTCTGAATGAGTTTGAGTAAATGTTATTTCCTCGAACATTTCACTTGAGTAATTTATGTTCTCTTCAGTTGAAATCTTTCGATAACCCTACAAACCAAAGCCCTAATAATACTCCTTGCCTTTGGTATAGCTCTCAATCATGTTTAGATGTCTCAAAGCGCTTTATAGAATATATTGTAAAGTTGATTAAATGTGTATTTTATTGGGCAGTGTGGTCCTACCTGGACAAGCAGTGGGAAAGATTGCCAGATGGTGGTGATACCATTGGAAAGCTATGAGGCTTTAGCTGGTTGGACCCCAACACGCCCCAATTCACATGCTTAGCCCAAGCCTTCTCTCTTGCCAATCTGCGCTTAACATTCTCCAGAATTAGGCGAGTAGGACGTGTCCCTCCAGGGAAAAAATGTGTATTCCATTTCAATAAATATCTTGGAAGCTTCCAGGTGTAAGTGGAATGCATGATTTGGATAGTCTTATGAATGGTGATGAGTTTCTCCACTCAGCTAGCCCCCCAAAACTGTTGAAGTGGAAACTGATTCATCATAACCTTGAGCTTTGCACATTTAGTGATCACTTTTAGTATTTGCAGCAGAGGTGGTGGGAAATCTATTAAAAACACAAAATACTACAGATGCTGGAAATCTGAAAAAAGACAGGTAAGTTGCTGAGAAAACTCAGGATCCATGGAGAAAGGAAAGTGAGTCAACGCTTCGGGTCCATGACCCTTCGTCAAAACAAAACATTGACTCACTTTCCTTTCTCCATGGATGCTGCCTGACGTGCTGAGTTTTCCCAGCAACTTCTGTTTTTATTGTGGGAAATCTATTGTTTCTTAGTACGTGTTGCCTAGCTGTCCATCATTCAATTTGGCTTGACTATGTTGGCCGAATTGTATTGCTTTAAACTCATTCTGGAGGGCAAGAAAGCCTGAAAACTTTTCCACTGCTTTTCATCTACTCTTATCATTATCTTTGCTTTTGATTCAAAATATAGTGAGCTTGCGGATATTGTGTTGAAAATAGAAGCCATTACCTTCCTCATCATCCTCTTGACATCCTCTTATTTCCCTTTCTGACAGCCCAACTTTAATCTCTCTGCTCCTATCCTAATCAAGTATCACCTTTATTGTTAAGTTACTGAATGTGTGATTGCCACCTGACTGTCCTGCTGAAGAGCTTCCAATCATGCTTTAGACAAGTTGACCCAAAATACAAGAGCACCATGAAACTCTCATCTACTGCGATCAGGATTCACTGTCCCTCATCATTCTTCTTAACCACTCTCCTGGCTTTGACACGTTGATTACTCCATTCTTTGCCATTGGTAAAACCGTGGGCAAGTTTCCTTACTCCACATGCCTGATAATAATCCCTCAAAAAAAATTGGTCTTCAATCCACGACTGTTTGCAGGACACTGCTGTGCACTATTTGCTGCTGCGTTTCGCTCACAGTATATACAGTCAATTCACTTTATGGTACATTTTGTGAAGCGCTTTAAGACGTCTCAAAGACATGAAGAGCGCTATATCAAATGCAAAAATTATTATTATGTATTGCCTTTCCTGCTTAGTTACTTCTTCAGCACCATGGTTCTGGAGCTACATTCCTACCTCTACCAAAATCACTTGTATTTCTCAAAGTTCTTTAAGGTATCTCACAGACATGATAAGGTACTATAATCAGATGCAAGGATTATGATTATTCTCCAGTTTTTTTCTTCGTACCCATATCCTGCCTTTGTCCTCTCCAATCCATAATGTATTGTTTAGAACAATTTTAGATTTCAGTACAGGGCAGTTTTCAGTACAGGGACTCTTTTCCAAAACCATTGTTTCTTTCTACGACTTCTAAAACCTCTTAAAATACTTTTCTTTGACTCTGTCTTTGATTATTTTAACATTTTAAATCTTATCTCCCTACCCCACCCCCATGTTGATGTCTACAACTGCAATTTGTCAAGCTCTTTGGGCCTTTTAAATAAAAGGTGCAATATAAATGCAAGTAACAGTTGTTCTTTCAGTTTCCTTGGTGATCTAAGCACTTGGGAATAGGGTTGAAAGAGCACAAGATTCTTCTCAGGAGAGAGTGAATGTAGAATAACCCGTCGAGACAATTGTTCTTATTCACCTCTGTGCTGAACTCAGACAACGTGGACTGATTACAGGGTGGATGGTCCTAAATGTGGCTGAAGAAGACCTGATAAATCATGAGCAAGTTTATTGTGGTATTTCACAAAAGTGAAATAAACCTCTTCATTTTCCTTTAATGCCCCAAGCCAATTAACCTTCAACCTCTTCAGCTCCAAAGAGTCAAGCTTATAGCAAAGTCATGACATTGCAGGTATCTTGGTGAATTATCACAGTAGTTAAAATTATGTCTGATATAATACCCTGTATAACTGAAGTAATACTTCCTTGCTTTTTGTGTTGATATATTTTTATCAAAAAGCCCAGGATCACATTACCCTTTTTGCTTTACTGTCAGCACGAGCAAGCTAACGTTTAATGAATTGAGTTTCTGCTTACCAAAATTCTTTGTTAATATTTCATATTTTGCAATGTTGAACTATATTCACAATATCACTATAGTTCCTTCCTTTTGATTTGCCTTTTGAAGTTTCTGCTTTTCATTGTTCACCCCAAGCCTATTTCCACATTTAGATCACGTCTGTGTAACTTAAAATCTGGTGTGCTGGTACCATTCCCCACCTTTTCTCTGGTGACTGTTCGGACAATTTCTCTTTATCCCAAGTTTTCTTCCTAACTAATTTTTCAAGCTAAATTATGTCCCAGTATCATGTCCTTAGCTTATTACTTTGGGTTTGGAAAATTATCAGATGGCTTCTGAATGTCCATATGAATATCTGTTGATCAATCAATTACCTTTATCTATAAACCACGCAGAGATTGGCACTTATTGGCAACTGCTACTGTTTGCAAGTTGACAGATGAGCATTGCGCCCACCCAGAAAATATTGGTGGATGTCTTCTCTAAAACCAATGCCCCCGCTAAACTACCATGATAATACTCCTAATATTAACTATTTCTTTATGATTTTATTGTATTCATATCATAGAAACTACTGCACAAAACAAGGCCGTTTGCCCAGTGAAACCAATTCTCATGCTAGCTCCACTCTGGTGAAGGGCAGTATATAAATGCATGTTGGTGTTGTTGGACATGCTGCATATACTCCACTGCTTTTGTGAAATCTTCTGATATTGCTTGCTAATTCATGCTGTGTTTGAAGTTTGTCACTACATTTTCAGCAGTACAGAAGTAATTGTAAACAGTCACACAAAGTAATTGTTTGATTTGGTATGTGCAGAAAGATATTGGTATTGAATCTTGTTTACTAATGGTGAAGTTGAGCTGAGAGTATATGTGCAGGTTATTTTAATTATCTTTAGATAGATAATTGAGAGTTAGCCTGAGTTCTTTATGAAGTTAAGTATCTAAATTTTATACTAAACAAGCTGTATCCATTGCAGCTACATTTGCAACCAAAGTATCCAATATGGAATGCAGATTTCAGTACTGCACTATTATATTTTTATATTAGATTATTATACTTAAGACCTTTCTGATCAGGTATAAATCATGTCTCTATGTAATTCGGTTATTATGTTTTTGACAGACAGTCACAGATGTGTCTCTGGAACCGTTTGTGATTTTCTCGCTCGCTACTTTGTTTCAAAATACTATACATACCTCATATTTGGGGGCTTAATAAAGCATTTTTAAATATCGCTCAACAATAGGAGATCCTTTGAAAAAAATGCTCATGACACTCCCCCATGCAAGACCGTTTCAATGAGGTCAATCATTATGCATTATTGACGGACACACGTACAGATATTTCCTCTTTATTAGTATAGATGAACCAATTTGGAGGCAGACCATTCGCACACAGAATCCTTAAGTATTGGCAATCTTAAAAATGTTTTTGATTCATTCATGATATTCAATATATTTCTCTATTACCACCCTTGATTCTAGGTGCACTGATGTTCTTACTGCCTACCTGTAGTCCTGGGTGACCTAAATGTTCCTCTGTTAAACCAGGATAAGATGGAAGCCATTTTCTTTGGCTTCCACCAATTTATCCTTGATTCTGCCTCATATACCTTCTGGCCTTTTTTCCTCTCTCTCTTCCCCTTCTCCCCTCCCAATTCATTGAACCAGATTGTAGCCTCAGCCGTCTTTCATCTTTCCCAGAATCACACACATCTGGTCCCTGATCAAGACTGCTTTTCTACATTTTCACCAAATGGCTTGTCTCCATCCCCATCTCACGTCATTATTTTTCAGCCACTATCCTTCTATGTCAAGCCTTCTATCTGTTCTCAAAAGCTATTCAAAAGTATACCTCTCCAATACTTCTATGGTTACCTCTCCCTCCCTGCTCCAGTGGGTGGTTGGTTGGGTGGGGCGAAGGAAGAGGGGTTGGAAGAGATCTGGCACTATCTCTGAAACTCTTGGGCAATACTCTGGAAAGACCTACATAAAAGGTTGTGATACAAAATTGCTGTAAAGTGGTTGCTATCATTAAATGCTGAACTTTGTATCTTTTAAAGGAATCCAAAATGGCAGAAGGTTCAACCAGAAATTCTGCAGCTGAAATTCCAGTAACCAGTAATGGAGAGGTCAGCGATTCACAGGGAGATCGTTTTAATCAGGTATGGATGCAATCTCTCACATGCGTTTTGGTCACGGCATGATTCTACTTCCTTGAATACATGTTCAGTATTTTAGCTGCAACCTGAACATGTATCTTCTGACAAATAGAAAAATAGAGTTCAGACAAACTTCTCAGGGGGCAGTTTTAATTGTTCAGTTGTCCACCACCTGCTTAATAATGAAGATAAACACAAACTAACAACCTTGACTGGGGACCTGGAGCAGGTTGGTAAGAGCAAATGCTTTGGGACCCAGAGTGTGTGTTGAGGTATTGCTGGAGTTCAGCCAGCTAAAACTATTCCTTCCGCAGCCCATTTTGGCAGGGATTCTTCCCACAGGGCTTTTGTTAATTCTGCAAGCCAAAGCTGCAACTAGTAAGGTAGTCCTCACTGGACAACAACAACAAAATTACACTTGTATAGCGTCTTTCACATCGGGAGGACGTCCCAAGGCGCTGGGCATTCATTGCTTCAGATCCGAGCTGAGGATGAGGGGGAGGGAAGGGGGGGGGATTAGGAGTTGCCAATGGGTCCATCGAAGAGGAGAGTCTTGAGACGAGACTTGAAGGAGGCCAGGGAGGGCGCGAGTCGGAGGGACTGCAGGATGGAGTTCCAACAATAACAACAAATTGTATCTATATAAAGCCCTTCAAGTCGGGAGTATGTCCCAAGGCGCTGGACAAGAGTTAATGCAGAGGAATTTTAATCCAACATGGATGGTTCTAAACTAGTTAGAAACCTCACCAATGAATTGATTTACCTAGATACTACATTCGCCCTACAATAAACCATTCTGCTTATAAATTATCAACCACAACTATTAACAGGAAGTTCATATATTTTCCAAACCTTCAGATACAAAGCTAGAGAAGCTCATGTGGCTAATTCCCACAAATAAAAGTTTAATGGTTCTGTGTCACTAAGGTGATGAATTTGAATGAACTGACTGCAGGCATCATCTGTTTGAACAGCCTGACCACCCTTCTCACTTCGCTAGATTTCATGAGAGCTACACACTGCAGTATTTTCAGCCTTTCACTATTTTTTTGTTAAAATCAGACTGTAAAGTCTCAGAATGGGGAAGGAGCAATTAGCACCAGGCTGTAAATATTTTTGAAGGAAACCTGGCTGATTTCAAGCCAACTGAGACAGTTGAGCCTAAAGGGCAATTGTCTATTGCAATGTGAGAAGTCGAATGTTATAACCCTGACAATAGCATCCAACTGTGTATTCTTTTCAATGAAAAGTCCAGCGTGAAAGTGATTGAGGTACTGCGTGTAGATTATCTGTATTTATGTTGCTGGAAGTGAATTTAAAATTGATTTCAAGTAGGAAACAGGATTTTAGTTTCTACTCCAAAATTGCCTTCTCTTGAGGACTGAGCCAATTCAACCAGGAACACCCTAAGCAGCACTGTCTGGTCCCAAACACTGGTTAGCTTCTTCATAATGTAAAATATCTGAAACTGTGTCTATCAATTTAATAACATAAGAGATCCCTTAAGTGACCATATTTAAAATGACACTAAATTGATTTGCACCAGATGCATTTATGCTGCAGTAATATCAATTGATTTCCTTTTCAAGGTGGTTCAGGGTTTTGTTTTGGGGGGCTAAGTTAATGTAAAATGTACATGTGTAGGTTTTTAACACTTAAGGCATAGATAACAATGCTCCAGAACGATTGTAATCCAGTTTTCCTTTTGTGGATAATTTGACGGAGATTGTAGTATTTTAACTTTTTATAAAAGTGAAAAATAAAATCTTCAAGATCCAAGCAGTTTTCTAACTAATCCACATTCCCAAAAAGGAACCTAATCGCCTGCTGAGGGCATATACAGTGTACAGCTGATGTATTGCTTCAGTTTTAATGTGCAAAACATTAATTTTGACAGATGAGCCAAATTGATTTGCGGAATTAATAGTTTTATGAGTCTGTGGAGAAATCCATTTTATATCAGTAAATTTAATCATCAATTCTGAACACTGAAAGAGGCTATGGTGACCATTGGTGAAGAGAATGTATTATTAAATAGGTTTGGTACAGAAATTTTAGGATTCTAAATTGCAAAGCAAACAGTTCCTTTCGTGCCAAAAAGCAATAACCTGCCAATGTGCTCAACCCCAAGATCTGTTTCTGCTTTGGTGAAGGCCAGGATGTAGTTGTCTGTATAATGCATGGACATGTAGCATTTCCTTCAATTGTCAGTGTATTTTTTTCTGAAAAGTTTAGCATGGGTGATAGCAATGGCTAATGTGTTTGCAGTCAAATTTGCAAAATAGTATTGCGTGTATTAGATATAAACCCCTTCATAGATTTTTTTGAAGGAATGGACTAAAGGAAATTAAGTTAAAGACAAACCCAACCTTAGGGTTCAGGCAAGGTTATCAAACCACTTGAGCCTTTGCTCTTACTGATTGACAGCAGATCATCTCAGTTTGATTACAATTGTTGTAACTCTTGTTCTGATATCTATTCAGTGGCTGTCAGTGAAATGCATGTGTTTCATGTTTTTATTCATGAGACACCAAATTGAAAATGAAATTTTCAAAGTGGAATTGTATTGATTGTACAAAAGAAAATGTCAGCGGTGGCTTCAATGAATCTAGCTAAAAATTAATTTTATGGCCAAAAATCTAGAAATTGCCTGGCTATTTAAATAGATTTTTTTAATTTTAGAAGAGTAGTTAATCTGTCTGAATGATGGAAACACATTCAAAATGAACTCGCTATAACTTCACAGTCTTCATAAACTATGTCCAAATAATTCATATGATTTAATTTGTCTGAATTGAAATGTCGAGCACTAGATTTATTCGTGCAATAATTGCCACTTAGTCTAACGTGGTTTGGTATTTCTCTTACTCCATAAATGGTTTTTTATGCACACTAAAAATTACTCTAAAAAGCATAATCTTTGCAGACCTGCAAATACCACTTCTGCCAGGAAACGTAACAAAAATCTGTCACTAATATGATTTGCACTGTATTTGAAAACTGTACAGATATTTTAAAGGACCCGCTATGTGTGCATTACACAATACATTGTGACGTCAGTTATCAACACAACTCAAGTGGGAACCAGGGTTGATTATTACCCTATCCTCCCCTCCCCCTAGCCTGTGTTTCTGACCTTAGCTGTAATACGTCATGTGCCTTTTGTTAGCTAACCAAGAACATTCTGGTTGCCTAGTGCACGTTGCCTGATCCATCTTGTCAGACATAAGAAGTATGTGGCCCATGGGAAACCAGTGAGGGACCATAAAAGTGTATGGCTTCAATATAATTTCTTGTTGTTGGCATTTTTATTCATTGAGAAAGCAGATGTATCAGACAAAAGGTGACTAAGACTAAACTGGCCAAATGCATTATAGCACTCTTTGATAAAGAACTATCAGCAATGGATCTGTGTTAACCAGCACCACAGTACATCTGGCTTCCAGCAGCAACTGGCTGGCCTCTCATAAATAAAAGCAACAACAACAAAATAGCATTTTTATAGCACCTTTCACATCGGGAGGACGTCCAAAGGCAGGGACAGGCATTGTTTCAAACTCAAACTGGGATCAGGGAGGATGTTGGGGAGGGGGGAACTGATGGCATGGTCGAACAGGAGGGTCTTGTGGTGGAACGTGAAGGAAGCTAGGGATGGGGAGAAGCGGAATGATTGCGGGATGGAATTCCAAAGATTTGGGGAAGAGAGGCTGAAGGCTCGCCTGTCGATGGTGGTCAGGAGATGTAGAGCAGGCTGGAGTCCGCTGAGCGGAGGGAATGGACAGGTTTGTAGGGGGTTAGGAGGCCACAGAGGGGTGAGGGTGAGAGGGCAAGGCCATGGGAAGGCTTTGAAGGTGACGACCAGGAACTTGAATCCTCTGTGTGATGTGGAATTGGGCGAGAGTGGGGTTGATAGGTTTGCGGAACCTGGTGCACGAGTGGCACGGGCTGCAGAGTTCTGGATGATCTGCAGCCAATGGATGGAGGAATTGCAGAGGTTGACAACCAGGGCGTCGGCGAAGTCGAGTCTGGGCGTAATGAAGGCATGAATGAGAGTTTCAGCAGCCTGAGGAGTGAGGTAATGACAGAGTCAGGCAATATTGATGAGGTGAGGGAAGGCAGAGTGGGTCATGGCATGGATGTGGGGGAGAAAGTTGAGGATTGACACCTAGGTTCCTGACTGGTTTGGTGAGGTGGAGTGTGCAACATGAAGGTTGATAGTGCCTAAGGTGCTTAGGCGCTGGCGTGAGCCAAACAGGAGGGCTACGGCCTTGTTGACATTCAACTGTAGAAAGTTAGCTCTTATCCAGGACTTGATGTCTGACAGGCAGTCTGTTCACACAGCTGTGGTCCTGGAATCGAGAGTGGAGATAGAGATAGAATTGCCACTGCTGACGTCTCTTTCTGCACTTAACATGTACGCCTAACCCAGTAGCAAGTGAATTTAGTGGCACTTCGGAACATAATGAACATGCGTGCAACATGCAGCAAGATATGTCAGCAGTGGTGTAACCCAGCGCTTTGTTTATAATTAACTCTGTGAGGCATTGAACTCAGCCAGCCATTTAGGATACAACAAGGTTTTCTTGTTCAAATTAAATATTCTTATTCCTTATTATGGCAGGAATAACAAATAGCTTACTGAGATACTAAAATTAAATGTGTACCAGATTGCGTGTTTGTTGTTTGTAGCACAGCCTGTGAATTGTGACTTAGTCATGCAGGCTAGGGCATTATATCAAGCTTGCTTTTTTACTTTAGGGCGGAGTTAAGGTCACATTATGGGCTGCTTGTGTGATCTCTGTGGGTAGAATCAAGAAGCTTTGGAAAAATTGATGTTTTGGGGGAAAAGTAATCCGAATCTTATTTGGAAGTATATTACATCTCAAAAATCCATAATACTATAATGAGGTAAATGTATCCTTCCTTCACTGTTTGAAGCTTCATAGGCTTGTGATATAGTATCAGTGCGGTGTTCTATTGAACTGTTTTCTCCCCTCCCTTTTCTCTTAGTCTTGGGAAAGCCATCACAACCAAGAGGGGAAAGTGATCTGCTGCTTAGTAACCAATTGGTGGGATGTTTTATGAAAGTATCTGGAGTGATGGTTTTCCACTTTTATTACCCTCTTTCTCCTTTTGGGAAATGCTTGGTTCCCACTTGGCTGCCAACAACAATATGACAGATTGCAAATTTAGCATAGTGGTGAATTGGGTGCAAACTTTTGAAATCTTTTGTGCTTCGGATCTTTGTCACAGCCAAATTCTCAAATTGGAGTCTAACTTCCCCTTAGCATTCATTCAAATGGAAGTAAAATTTCCCATTGTTTCTCTGCACCACAATCCATTCAAGCAATGTACAGCAAAGCCCGTTTATCCAGCACCCTCGGGACCTGGCCGTTAAAGCGCGAACCGGATATTCAGCCGAAAACCCAACACAATTTTTTTTTATTAGCATTTTTTAAAATTACATTTTTAAAAACATAGCATATTAATAATAGATTAAATAATTATTTATATAATATATTAATAATAATCCTTTTACACACAGCGACCAGGCAGTTCAGAGAGATCTTTAAACTAGTGCAGAAGTGACACATCTGAATGACACTGTTCTCATTGGGGACAGAAGAGAGGAAAGCAAACGTGTTATTGAGAAAGCAGAGAGTGAGCGGTGGCCGCCGCTGTCACTGTTCAGTTGTTTTCTTTATTTAGGTTTTTTTTGCTGCCTGTTTTGGCTCAATGACTTTTTCACTCGTTTATTTTCACAGCTCTCACACTTGTAATTTTTTTTAACTTTCATTCCAAATGATCCAAGGATCGGCATTGAAAGCAAGCGTTTTATTTCACTTTTAAAGTTAGATTTGTTTTTAATATCAGACTGGGGTAAGGGGAGGCGCTGAGTGTGTTTCTGATAAACACTGCAGGTTCCCAACCTTAAAGGTATTTGTAAAATAAAACAGACTCGAGGTGTGTTGCAAACTTCACATTGCTGAGGATAAAGTAGGATTGGGACAGTGGCTCCTGCCTTCAGGAAAGAAAGCCTCAACTCACTCTGGCTCCTGTGTGAGAAGGGAATCCTGTCTGTAGTTCATTACTAAAGAGGAGAAATTTGATCTTTAATATTTTCAGGAGCCTGGACATTACACAGCCTTGCGATGCCTGTGAGTGTGTGTGTGCACTAACTTGAAACACTGCACTCTGTTTAAAAAAAACAGATCGGGAATTGCAGGGTGTGTGTTTTTTATTAAAATAAAAGCCAAGGCTGTGATTTTTCCTGGTTTCGATATGCATTGATCTGCAAGCTTTGCTCAGGGTGTGTGTGTGTGTTTTGCTGCTTTGTGGCTGCTCTCATTTTCCATCCAAATTAATCAACTCACCCTCTCTCTCTCCCTGCCTCTCTCAAACCCGAGTACTACCAGCAGCATTCAGAGCTGCTATGTGAAGGAAAAAATGGCAGCGCCACCTTCAGGCACTAGTAGCAGCATTCCAAAATACTGATCCGAAGGGATTTTGGGCCAAAAACACGAAAAAAATGCATTTTTCCGGATCAATTCCAGTTATTCAAATGGGGACTTTTTTTTGCAGTGCCGGTTAGACGGAAGTTACAGTTGATCGGGTCACGGATAACGGGCTTTTACTGTATTATGAACCTGTATTTCAATGTTTTGGAAATTCTGGAATAGTTGAAAATATAAAGAATAATCAAGGGAATTAAAGTTTAATAAATTATCTTTACATTGATGTAACTCTATCACGTCGAGAGCATTTTCAATGCTTCATCGGATTTGCTGTAAGTAAATTTGTCAGCAAATGCGACTTCTCATCTGTGCACAGCTCTGGCTAATGGCTCTGAAGTACAGTATAGAATTTTTAAGAAATTGTCACTGGTGGAGACAGAACTCCATATGGCGCATTTATCCCACGTCCTGAAGTACTAAAAACTGATTTCTACAGGTCAGCAATTCTTCAGGAATTTGTTTCAACCCTTAGGATGATTGAAATAATATGAAAGCAAGAATCTGATAAATGATAATAATGCGGTGGTGCTAATTAAATAATAATGTTAAAATTTGCCTAAAATTCTGTAACAAACAGTGGCAACTTAACATGGGAATTTTAAAATTGCTGCTGGGGAATTCCCAGGGATTGGTAGGGATTTTCCCCAACACTTTATATGTTAAATAATGCCCTGGCGTGAAGTGAATGACTAATTTTTGTCTTGGGTATTTGGGGCCAAGACATAAGAGAGACTCTATTATTTTCGAATATTGTCATGAGATCTTTAACATCCGTATAAATGGGACCTTGGCTTGAGATACCACTCAAAGGGTGACACGTCTGACAGTCCAGGCCCATTATAATAACAAATGCATTAGCTGCATTGATGCTTAACAACAACAACTTTGATTTATATAGCGCCCTCCATGCCGGACAGCTTCTCAGAGCGCTTCAATATACTGTCTACAAAATCCAAATAGCTGACTTTGATGGCAGTCGGTCACCACTGTCGATTCCTGCATGACATCACATTTTGCATTTTGGGATTTTGCAATTTACCTTCTCTATAATTTATCTTCATTGCAGTTTGTGGGACATTGCTGTGCACAACTGTGCTGTCATGTTTGCCTACAAATACACAATCACTCTTTCACAGTAATTTCTGATGAGCACTTTTGAGATGTGATAAGGCATTATACCAAATGCAAGGATTATTATTCTCTGTACTGTATAAATGCTACTGTATTAATATCTAGCTTGTGGGTCAATACGTTTCTCTTTTTAAAAAAAACTTAACTGCATGATCTCACCTGGATGGAAGCTTCCCCTCCCTATGTAATGAGCTGCAATTTCCAAAAGGTTTGTACAATTTCTACAGTTTAATTATGAGTGTTTAATTCTATAATGGGGTATTCCTCTCTTTAATCTGTTCATGGTGATGTCACTTTACTTCTAATAATAATAATTTTTGCATTATTGTTAGCACCTTTCATGTTAAAAGAATGTCTACCAAGTGCATCACAGAATTTACCGTGAAGTGGGGTGAATATTTATTGGTGAACACAGCAGCCAATTTGTGCACAGCTTGTACTTTGGGATTCCCAGTGAATTTCTCCTACTACATTAGAAGCCCATTTATCCGGGCACCCTCGGGACCTGGCCAGTTTTTTAACAAATTTAATTTTAAAAAACATGGCATGTTGGTAATAGACTAAATAATCATTTATATGATAATATAATATATAAATAATAATTATAATCATTTTACACACAGCGACCAGGCAGTTCAGAGAGATCTTTAAACTAATGCAAAAGTTACACGTCTGAATGACACTGTTCTCATTGGGGGCAGAAGAGAGAAAAGCAAACGTGTTATTGAGAAAGCAGCCCCGTTGTCACTGTTCAGTTAACTTTCCTTCCAAATGATCCAAGGATCGGCATTGAAAGCAAACGTTTCATTTCACTTTTAAAGTTAGATTTGTTTTTAACATCAGACTGGGGTAAGAGGAGGCGCTGATTGTGTTTCTGATGTACAGCTTCCCAAGCTTCAAGGTATTTGTAAAATAAACCAGACTTGAGGTGTTGCAGGGGTTTGTGTTTTTTTATTAATTTATTAAATTTATTAAAATAAAAGCTAAGTCTGTGATATGCATTGATCTACAAGCTTTGCTTGTGTGTGTGTTTTGCTGCTTTGTGGCTAAATTAAAGAACTATCCTCGCTCTCCCTCCTCTCTCAAACCCGGAAAGTGTACCTTTGTACCCTGCAGAATGCTGTACCGGCAGCATTCTGAGCTAGCGCAACCATCAGGCACCTAGTAGCAGCATTCCAAAATACTGATGCAACACAAAACACCAAAAAAATGCATTTTTCTGGTTAAATTCCGGTTTATCAAAAGTGAATTTTTTTTGTGGTGCCAGTTATCCGGAAGTTACGATTGATCGGGTCACGGATAATCGGGCTTCTACTGTACATCGGTTCAAAGCAGTGACTGAAGAATAATAACAATAATTGTATTTGTTAGTGCTTTATTGAATTGTTGAGATGTCTCACCAATGTGATAATGCACGATATCAAACACAAGGATGATTACTGTTATTATTAGGGCCCGGCGATATATCGATATATCGGTTATATCCGATATAATTTTCATATCGAAATGCCAATATCAGAATTTAAAATATATCGATATATCGAAAAATTCTATTGGGAAAAAAAATCGATATCGCAAAGATCGGTATATCGTGTCCGGCAATATATCGAAATATCGGCATGATGCGGACTTTTTAAACTTGCGCACCTTAAATACGCGCGCACCTCTGAATGTGTGCACACCTCCGAATGCATGTGCATGCGCAGGACCAAAAAAATCGCAATATCGATATAGTGGTATATATCGATATGGGAAAACCGATATATCGATATCGGAAAATTTTTGATATCGGCGGACCCTAGTTATTATTATTCAGTCACTACTTTGGACCTATGTGGATCAATAGCTAAAGTGTAGTGTTTTCTGAAACTAGTTAGTGGAAACAGTGGCAACTTTGAAGGCTTATGCATTTTCAGTTGATATCACTCAATTTTTGGGGGGAATTTCATGCCGATCAAAGCAAAGCTCACCGTTGCTGAGAGGGTGGGATATGTGCATGACATTTACAACAAGTACATCCAGATTGTTGAATATTCAGCCTGTATTGAATGTGATTGAATCCCAAACTCAGAAGAGGGAGGAATAGTCAACCTATTGTCTAATGTTCCAGCACTGTCTAGATACTGAATATGGTTTCTGTCAGGCAACATCTAATGATTGCTACTCATGCACCAACAAAAATATCAGTTGTGTTAGGGAATTACTTGTCAAGATGTATATTTATTTTGTAAAAGCTGTTTGGGTTTAACTTTACAGATTACCGAATGCAAAATTTTTCAGTATTTTATTTCTACCACTGAGTATTTCAAATTAAGACGAATGTCTCTCGGGTTTCTCCAGATTTTTATTTTAATGTGTGTTCTCAAGCGCTCTAGTTCAAAATAAATTTGCTATGAACCATGCATGCTTCCATTCATACATTGATAAGAATTGTCATTTGAACACTTTATTAGATTGTCCCCAACCTTGATACAGAAAAATAATTTGGCTGTTGATTCCAATTCAATAGGGAACATGGAATTCAAAGGTGTATGTATACTTATATAATGAGAAACCTGTTTCACTGTCAGTAAAAAAAAAATCTTTAACAATTATCCAGTTGTACCATTTGTGATTTTGGTCCTACTGTAAATTTGACAAATCAAATAATCTGATTTAGATTGTCAAGATCAAACACAAGGATGATTACTGTTATTATTAGGGCCCGGCGATATATCGATATATCGGTTATATCCGATATAATTTTCATATCGAAATGCCAATATCAGAATTTAAAATATATCGATATATCGAAAAATTCTATTGGGAAAAAAAATCGATATCGCAAAGATCGGTATATCGTGTCCGGCAATATATCGAAATATCGGCATGATGCGGACTTTTTAAACTTGCGCACCTTAAATACGCGCGCACCTCTGAATGTGTGCACACCTCCGAATGCATGTGCATGCGCAGGACCAAAAAAATCGCAATATCGATATAGTGGTATATATCGATATGGGAAAACCGATATATCGATATCGGAAAATTTTTGATATCGGCGGACCCTAGTTATTATTATTCAGTCACTACTTTGGACCTATGTGGATCAATAGCTAAAGTGTAGTGTTTTCTGAAACTAGTTAGTGGAAACAGTGGCAACTTTGAAGGCTTATGCATTTTCAGTTGATATCACTCAATTTTTGGGGGGAATTTCATGCCGATCAAAGCAAAGCTCACCGTTGCTGAGAGGGTGGGATATGTGCATGACATTTACAACAAGTACATCCAGATTGTTGAATATTCAGCCTGTATTGAATGTGATTGAATCCCAAACTCAGAAGAGGGAGGAATAGTCAACCTATTGTCTAATGTTCCAGCACTGTCTAGATACTGAATATGGTTTCTGTCAGGCAACATCTAATGATTGCTACTCATGCACCAACAAAAATATCAGTTGTGTTAGGGAATTACTTGTCAAGATGTATATTTATTTTGTAAAAGCTGTTTGGGTTTAACTTTACAGATTACCGAATGCAAAATTTTTCAGTATTTTATTTCTACCACTGAGTATTTCAAATTAAGACGAATGTCTCTCGGGTTTCTCCAGATTTTTATTTTAATGTGTGTTCTCAAGCGCTCTAGTTCAAAATAAATTTGCTATGAACCATGCATGCTTCCATTCATACATTGATAAGAATTGTCATTTGAACACTTTATTAGATTGTCCCCAACCTTGATACAGAAAAATAATTTGGCTGTTGATTCCAATTCAATAGGGAACATGGAATTCAAAGGTGTATGTATACTTATATAATGAGAAACCTGTTTCACTGTCAGTAAAAAAAAAATCTTTAACAATTATCCAGTTGTACCATTTGTGATTTTGGTCCTACTGTAAATTTGACAAATCAAATAATCTGATTTAGATTGTCAAGATTTACACACATCAACTGCAAGAATTATATTACATATTATATTATATAAACTAATTGAGATAAAAAATTTTAGATGTTAATCAAAATGTCTGTACAGTGCAACTTTATCAGGATCAACTTGTTTTTAACAAGTAAAAAAAATCATCTTGGTAATTACCTTATTGGTAACATAAGGTTTTATTCTGCAGTATTAAGTACCAACACATTTAGTGCATGGCCTGTGCCTCATGGTAAACTGAAACAGGAGTTTCCATTACGGTATCATGTTTGTAGCAGTATGCTGCTGCTTTTAATTCAAATCAAAATTTAACATTTAAAAAAAATATCTTCTGCCTGGAAAAATAATGTGCAGTTTCATGCCCCGATGATCGATAATACCACAAATAATAATCCTTGCATTTGATATAGCGCTTTTCACGTCTTCTAGACGCCTCATAAATGAATGTTAGAGGTCATTTGCATTTGCCTTTCTTTATGTGCATAATTGACTTCTGAATCATTACATTACACTTTGGGGATTATCGTGCCACTGCTCTTAATTGATCGGATTATGTGGCACATGTGTTACTAGTTGTACAATCACCAATTTAGTATGAAGTGTGTATGAGTGGATGGTGGGGTGGAGTAATATGGGTGGAGTGAATGGAAAGAGAAATTTAAATTGAATTATGTATTGTATCTCATTCAAATCAATAAATGTAATCGTAATTAAAAACCTGCCTGTGTGTAATTCCATTCCAGTGAAATGTATGAGTGATTTGTTCTGGACTGTATCTTACTTGCGTGTGAGTTCTACTTTTTTGTTAATGAAATATGTTTGCATTCTGGGGAGGGTTTCAAATTCATTTGCTGCTGGTTGGTTATACATATGGGTCAGAACACTGATGTGGGGCAGGCCAAGCAGAAGAGTCTATGTCTTGTCAACATTCACCTGAAGAAAGTTAAACCTCACCCAGGTGGCACTTAATACTTGCAATCTAATATAATTGTTCCTTTTTGCTGGTTTCACGGATTTCTGCTATCTATAATTGCTCAGCACTATTTAAAAAAAACATTTTTTGCGATAGAACAAATTTTAGTCTATTAGTAATATTTGAGGAGGCATGTTGTTCCTATTTTAAATTTTTCTTGAGGGAAATTGTTTTGTTGATTCTCAGCCCCACCACATTCAATTCATGCTGGTACCTGGCTGGAAATTATCCTTTCAATTCTCCAGTTTGGAAGAGAGCCACCACGAATCAGATATGCACACTGAGTAACTCTTGTACATATATAATTTCTTCTTCCTTGTCTTTACTATAACAACAACAAAATTACACTTGTATAGTGCCTTTCACGTCAGGAGGACTTCCCAAGGCGCTGGACAGTCACTGCTTCAGACCCAAGCTGATGAGAGGGGAAGGGAAAGGGGTGATTAGGAGTTGCCGATGAGTCCATTGAATAGGAGAGTCTTGAGGCAAGACATGAAGGAGGCCAGGGAGGGGGGTGAGGTGGAGGGACTGCAGAATGGAGTTCCAGAGGTTGGAGGCAGAGTGGTTGAAAGTTTGCCCGCCAATGGTGGGGCGAGTGGGTTGGGGGGACGTGGAGCAGGCCAGAGCCTGCAGAGCGGAGGAGGCGGGCATGTTGGTAAGGGGATAGGAGGTCACGGATGTAGGGTGGGGCGAGGTTGTGGAGGGCTTTAAATGTGAGGACCAGGATCTTGAATTGGATCCTCTGGATGATGGGGAGCCAAGAGTCGGGGAGATGGAGTCACCAATACTGTTCCTGGATCTCCAGATCATTAACAGTGATTGGCTGATATATGCTCTTATGAGATGCATTCTGACAAATGTGGATAGCTTGCTTATGACCAATGGTGGGTGTACATGTGATGTCTCTTAATTTGGTAGGTGCAGCGTTTTTTGTTAAAGTATACCTGATGAGTAATTATAATCAAGTATTTTATTGCAGCCATCTAAGTTGTGCAATCTGGAGTACCATTTTGTTTACACTTTAACCTGGTTTGTAAGTTCTTGTAATGAATACTGTTTTACCATTCTGTCATTTTCTCCCTAGGTAGGAACTGGAAGATGTTACCCAGTTATTAAAACTGATACAAAATCATCCAATATGAAGATGTACATTTATTTGTTATTAATATTACACCTTTATATCTAGTTGTGATGAAATGTGTGGTGAGGAGCAGTGCAACACATACCAGATCATTGAACACTATTTGTTATCAATAAAACAGCAGTCTGGTTACCAGAAGCAGTGCAGTAAAACAGTATAAAGTACTATCATTTGGTATTCATACGATCTTGATAAACTAGTCTTGGTTGTGTATCAGTGTTCCTGCAAAAAAAAAGTACAAAGATGTGCACTACATAAACATTTTCACAAAATACAGTTTGAGTCCAGGAGGCATTCTGTACAAAGAAATTTCAGAGATATATAGAAGTTTTGTTTAGGTTTGCAGTAATTGTTCTTAGCAATTGGTGGCAGTTGGGATTGAAGTGTCATTCTTTGATTCCCATTCTACAATCTCTTGTCACTGGTATTTTTAATTTGTTGGCAGAAATGTTTTTGTCACCATTTTGACTCAACCTCCAAATCAAGTTTGGTATTATTATGTACCTATTGGCTCGTTAAATTTTTTGGCACGAAACTGAAGATCAGCTTACTGATGGGAGTGTTTTTCAAATGTGAGTGCATTGTGTTTTGACTTTTGCCTCCACACAAGGTTATTACCTCCACACAGAAAAACGTATAACTGGAGGTACTGAGTGTTGAGTAACTCGCTGGTGAGGTGAGTGAATGGCTCCATCTGTAAGATCTGCGCTTGCATTAGTAACCCGCATTAAGGATAGCCTCCTCTTTCTGAAAATTAAGAAAATCCCAATTGGAACAGTGAACTTCTCAGTAAATATGCAGCTGCATGCAGGCAAATAAATAGATAATCCTTGCATTTGATATAGCCCCTTATCAAATCATTGTGACGTCTCAAAGCGCTTCACAGGTTATACTGTGAAGTGTAGTGACTGCATATTTTGGGGACGAAACACAGCTTGATGGTGCACAGAAGTGTCCCACAAACAGTCATGTGTTGAGTGACCAAATTATTATAATTTAATTATTTTTTGGAGGGATTATTACCCACAGAACGCTGTTGAAATGGGGGGAAAAATTGATGTGAAAATGAGGACCTTTTCCTTCCATTGTGAAATGTCTCTTATCATGACACTTGGCATTTGGTTTCAGTCAGTAAGATTTAGGAAAAGGTAACTGGTGTGTTGTAGGGGATTTATTTAAAGTTGGTTTGTCGGATAATTGATACGTTGTAAAAGGATAGTTGTTTATTCTGTGCAGTATCTGACATAATAGGGAAAATACTGAGCCAGTTCTAGTTTCTTGTATTGATTAATGAATTTTAATCTTGATGACTAAATGGACTCAAATATTTTATAAGGTGTTAAATATCTAAGATACATTGCTGAGTAAAGCGTTAAGAGCTATCTCCCATTTCTAATTTGTAGATGGAGAGAAAGTGAAGAAAGTATTCTCTGAGTGATTAGTGTGGTGATGCCTTAATTCCTTTAATTGCAATTGATGTATAGCTCAAACTATATGAGCAAAAGGGAGATGTATTGCCTTAAAACATCCTATAATTGCTTGTTCTGAGCGAGACAATATTTTATTCTCTTCTCTAATGATTTTTTCAATGTAAAATGCCCGACAATGCACTTTGCCTTTACATATTTCCTTATTGTTATTGATACGGAAATGCTCCATGAAACAAACCTAGATGTACTTTGGTTACATTCAGAAATTGAGTCATTTTGTTATTTAAATTAAATCTGCAATTGTATCTTGAACAATTGTATTCATACCATAAAAGGATGTTGTCTCTGACTGTACAGATGGCAGTAAATCTCTGAAAATCAATGCTGATGGTGGTCGTCACAGAACAAATGACATGCTGAACAGATGACGCGTTGTTGGCATGTGTGTAAAGAAACAAATAATTAAAGCAGTCTTGTGCACACACAGCTCTGTCGATTTAAAACATCACTGTTTAATGACATGTTAAAGCTTACAGAATTTAGGCAAGTATTTTTTTTTCTCTCTGCTCCACATGACCTTCATAGGCTGCAAAGACTGCTTAGACATGAGCCTGAACAAAGCCAGGATCCTGTAGTCATGTTTGAACTTTGAAATTACAAGATGCTTTGAAGGTCCTTCAGTATTCTACATATGTAACGATTCAACTTTTTTTTATTAGTGTTTTGGGTAGTGAGTTGAAAACAAACCTTAGTGATGAAATGCTAGCTTTCTGAATCTGTGAATGCAAGGTCATTGTTCTGATGGTGTATGTTGAGAGGAGGGTATCTTCTTTCTATCAGGTCTGAAACATCCACATTCTCAACTTGTATGCTAAGGATCCTTTTAAGGATTATTTAAGTTTAGCTCCTGAATTTCTTTTTTTTAAAAAAAACAAATCTGTGTGAAATATGTTACCTTTTTATGTACTGTTTCCCTCATTTAGCAGAACTAATAATTTGTGTATTCTCAAAATATTGTACATTTTAGATTGAATGCTCTTCTGTTTAGTCTGAAATATGGTATCTATATTGTCAATGTCATTTGCTGTGTTCTCTGTACATTTGGATGCACTACCAGTTTGTGGGAACATACAGCCCCAACTTGTTTTAAGAGTTGTTGACAACCTTTTGTGCATGTGTTCTTTATTGAAAGAGAATAGTTCCTCAATTCATTCCTGCACCCCATTCCAAATTTGTTCACAAAGTGAAACTGGATTCCTTCCCCCTTATTTATTCATGTACAGTATATGGAGTCCTGTAGCTCAGTGGTTAGAGCACTTGCCTTGCAATCGAGAGTTTGATTCCCAGCAGGGCGAAATGTTGGACAAATTTCCTTATTCCACATGCCTGTATTTACCAATTGGTTATTAGTCAATTGGCGGATCATTTTTCTGGGGTAATAATTCCTTTAAAAAAAATCAGTCACTAAATCCACGACTGAGACACCGCTGTGTACAATTGGTTGCAGTGTTTTGTCCACAAAATATACAATCAATTCACTTTACAGAATCAAATGCAAGGATTATTTTATATACAGATAACCCCCGTTTTAGGACGGGGTTGCGTTCCTGAAAAACTGTACTCAGATCGAAACGTCCTAAATCGAAACGCAGTTTGCAGTCCCATTATATAACGCCAGATGCGTTCTTTTCACAAATTTTCCGACCTTAAACCCACTAAAATAACACACAAGACACATAAAATAACACATAAAACACACAAAATAACACACATAGGCAAGATTTAGTATCTAAAGTAGTGTTTCCCAAACTTTTTGATGCCAGGGACCGGCTGGTTATCTTCCTAAACTGCTAAACTAAGCAGAGACTGTTGCTGCCGCTTTTGAGGGCGTAGCTTTACTTCGTCTCTTTTTCTCTAATCGCTGATCTCACACGGGTCCCGACCCTATCCCTATCCCTCTCCCCCTCCCTCTCCATCTCTTCTCCCCCTTCCCCATCTCTCCTTCCCTCCCTATCTCTCTCCCCTCCCACCCCCCCATCTCTCCTTCCCTCTCCATCTCTCTCTCCCCATCTCTCCTTCCCTTCCATCTCTCTCTCCCCCACATCTCTCCTTCCCTCGCCATCTCTCTCCCCCCCCCCAATCTCTCCTTCCCTCTCCCCATCTCTTCTTCCCTCTCCCCATCTCTTCTTCCCTCTCCCCATCTCTCCTTCCCTCTCCATCTCTCTCTTCCCCCCACATTGCTCTTTCCTTCCCCATCCCTCTCTCCCCACCACTAGAGATGGGGGAGAGCATATTTACAAAAGAGCTGAGTCCACAAAACAGTCGGAGATAACGTTTTGACTGAGCTGAGCATCAATCGTGATATCGCCCCCCCCTAGTGTGGAGGACTTGTTAGAAGTTAATTTGGGTCGCAGCAAAAATTGGCCAGTTCAAACGCTTGGATAGAGTATACTACTGCGATTTTATGGCGAAATACACTATATTCTGCGCATGCGCAAAAAAATGCAGCAAGTTTTTTGGTCATTAAATTGAAACCAAATGTCGTATATTGATAAAAAGGTGTTAAAAATTATATTTGTTAAATTGAAATGATGTATATAGAAGCGTCCTAAATCAGGGGTTACCTGTATACATATGTATGCATTGGTTTGTATATGTAATGATGATGTAATTAATAATAATCCTTGCATTTGATATATCCCCTTATGTCTTCGAGACATCTCAAAGCACTTCACAGAATATACTGTAAAAGTGAATTGATTATATATTTTATGGACGTAACGCAGCATCTAATTGCACACAGTAGGGTTCTACTAACGGTAGTAGTTCTACTAACGGTAGTAGTGATCAAATTAGCGTGATCAAATTATTATATTTTTTCAAGGAATTATTACCCTCAAAAGCTTATTGAAAGCTATGTATGTGTATATTTGTACGTGTATGTATTAGGGAACGGCGATATATCGGTATATCGCTAAAACCCGATATGATTTTCATATCGGTATGCCGATATAGACATTTTAAAAATACCGATATATCGAAAAACGATATATCAAGGTAAAAAATCGGGATGCGAGCACAATCAACTACAAGACCCAGTATGCTCATCTCTATACACAATGCACAGACCGAGGTGCAAAGCCGCCATCTTGTATTCATAGTCCTCGAATACAATATACAGGTATGCAAGGGGTGGGGGGAGAGAGACGGCTGTGGGTGGGTGGGGGTGAGGGGGAGAGAGACGGCTGGGGGGGGGTGAGGGGGAGAGAGACGGCTGGGGGGAGGGGGAGCTGGACGGCTGGGGGGGGAAGAGAGGGGGAGAGACGGCTGGGGGGGGGAGGAGAGGGGGAGAGAGACGGCTGGGGGGGGAGGAGAGGGGGAGAGAGACGGCTGGGGGGAGGAGGAGAGGGGGAGAGAGACGGCTGGGGGGGGGAGGAGAGGGGGAGAGAGACGGCTGGGGGGGGGAGGAGAGGGGGAGAGAGACGGCTGGGGGGAGGAGGAGAGGGGGAGAGAGACGGCTGGGGGGAGGGGGAGATAGACGGCTGGGGGGGGGGAAGAGGGGAGAGAGACGGCTGGGGGGGGGGAGAGGGGGAGAGAGACGGCTGGGGGGGGGCGAGAGGGGGAGAGAGACGGCTGTGGGGGAGAGGGGGAGAGAGATGGCTGGGGGGGAGAGAGATGGCTGGGGGGGAGAGGGAGAGAGAGACGGCCGGGGGGAGGGGGAGAGAGACGGCTGGGGGGAGAGGGAGAGAGACGGCGGGAGGGGGGGAGGAGAGGGGGAGAGAGGCGGCTGGGGGGAGGGGGAGAGAGACGGCTGGGGGGGGGAGGGAGACGGGGGGGGGGGGGGGGGAGAAAGAGACGGCTGGGGTGGTGGTGGGGGAGAGAGACGACGGGGGTGGGGGGTGCGAGAGAGGGACGGCGGGGGGGGGGGGGTAGGAGAGACGGGGTGGATGTGATAATACACAGATAGATAGAGATGGGGGGGGATGTGAGAGAGGGAGAGAGACACATATAGAGACACAGACAGAAAAACGCAGAGATGGAGAGAGTGAGAGACACAGAGAGAGAAAGATATTTACCTCCTGAGAAGATAGGCCCCGAATGCGCGCGCACCCGGAATGTGCGCACATGTGCAGTACGAAAAAACTGAAAATATCGGTATTTCGGTATATCTCGATATGAGCCAACCGATATATCCATATCCGGAAAATTCCCATATCGCCGTTCCCTAGTATGTATGTGTATATGCATGTGTGTGTGTATAAAAATATATAATATATATATGTATCTTGCGTACATGCACTGTTTTGGTCTAGAAGGCCTCGTTTTTCCAAGGTTGTCAATGATGGTCCTGTGTCAGTGGACCTTCCTATCACAGAGCCAGGGGAGTTTTCCATCCAGACCATATGCTTTTGGAAGTGAGTTAGTTCTGAAAGCTCCACATTGACCAGCCTTGGAATTGGTGCTGAGATAATTATCTGAAGGATAATTTAATGTTTGTTCCAAATCTATCAACGAGTTAAGAGGTTAAGAATTTAATTTTAATTTTAAATTAAGTTTTACAATGATTGCTCCCTCTTGTTTGGTATAAGTGGAGGGAGGGGGGATTATTTTGGTGCCAATTTCTACTGTGAAAATAAAATTAGTAAATGTAACTGATTAACGTCATTTGGGTCTGTAAAGTGGGTTCTACACATCGAGATACGTTCTCAGAGAACTCTGCTATTGTTTGATGTAACAATGAACGCTGGGTGAAGCAGTTCAAAGTCTCAAGTTCCTCCGGTGTGATAGTGCCTGAACTAGTGGAATCTCTGAAAACTTTGTGTTGTTGACTGCAAAATGCCGAGGTGTGCTCTTATTTGGGAAATTCGTCTGGGTCAACATCTCTTTTCTCATTTACCCCAGGACTTGAAGCATATGATGACTGGCGGTTCAGGCCTAAAAGAAACCAGGATCGTTTCTAGCAGCTATGATGGCCCTATGGAGGGAATAATTGAAGCAGAACCATACAGAGGTATTTGAACATAACCTTAGTTAATCTTAGTTTGCAATTGCATTTCTGTTTGTCTTCGAAATGCATTGCAGCCTTGTTTATTATGCACTTCTGTATTCTGTGAGTTCAGATATAATGCAAAAGCACATTAGACTTGAGGTTTCTCTTGTCATTATTGATCATCTTAATTTTCTGTTTTTGTTTTTGCAATGTCATTCATCTTTTAATGTGCCCTGTGATGTCTTTCCAACATGAAGGGCGCTATAACAAGTGTAATTTATTGTTGTTAATATCATTTGCATTTTTTTGGGGGGGGGTTTGCTACTCACTTTGCTGTCCTTTTTGCTATTATTGAAGAGTTTGAATTTATCCTTAGTTTTGGCCCACCATGGCTTTGGGCAGGCTGGTGCTTTTGGCAGACTTGCTTGGCAATGCAAAGCACTGCTCTTTGGGCTGCTCATTCTTCCTCTTCCGCGCCTTTGACTCCCCCACTAACTCTTCCCCCTCTCCTTCCCCCTACCCCGACCCTCCCCCCCACTCGGGTCCTGACCTGACTGTTCAGTGCTTTGGGTGTCCACCCGATGTAAAAGGTGCTTTATGTGCAATGTTGTTGTTGTTGCTCCTCGTTTTTCTTTCTTCCTGACTTTGAAAGAGACGTTGGAACCACATGACTTCACTTGGATCAAAATTGTGGACAAAAGCTTTCAGGAAGTATCTAAAGCAAAATATGTCTTCTGAACTGATCGCTGCTGCGATTTGCCCACAAATATATAGTCAATTCACTTTACAGTATATTCTGTGAAGCGCTTTGGGATGTTGATAAGATGTGAAAAGTGCAATATCAAATGCAAGGATTATTATCATTATTATCAAACCAGTGAACTTTCTTTGACTCTTTGTAAATCTTCGTGAGGAAGCATCCGTTGCTGATGATGCTCCCATTTTTGCTGGAGCTACTTTGCCATTTGAGTTTCTTTAGAAGCTGCAATAGAAGAAATTACAGTTACTTTATATGGACCCAAACGACCAGAGTTACAGCAAGATGCCATTTAAGTGTTGAGCAGGCTTATTATTCAAAATGTAGTGCGAATGAAAGATAATCCAGATTATTTGTGTAAATCATTCTATTCCTTTTGAGAATTCCAACAGTTATCTTTCACATGCATGTTATTTTATCAAAAATGATAGGTGTGCAGAATAATACAGCCTTATTATAGCAACAGTTTATAAAATCCTTAGTACTGTTGCCATGGTGGGGAATATTGAGTCTGATTCTAGGCATTACTATTTTCTGCATAAAATGTTGACCTATTTTATTAGTATTTCTCAGTATTTTAATTTCGCAATCCAAAAAACAGTGTCAGGAAAGGAATACTATATTGGAAATAACTAGAATTCAGATCTCTGTGTTCTGTGATTGTTATGCAGTTTGAGTTGTGCGAGATGCCTAATTCACGTTTGTCACAGGTGTTAATAAATCAAATAGAACACCTGTGCCTCATGCCCCTAGTGACGGATCTTTGTTCATTAGAGATCCTTGGAGAAGCTTGTTTTTTTTAACAACAAAAAAATTATATTTATAGAGCGCCTTTCATGTCGGGAGGACATCCCAAGGCTCTGAATGACAGTGTATAAAAGAAAAATCAAGAGAGGAAACCGGAATCAGCCAGATGATCCAACTGATGAGCATTAAAACTTGCTGTTATCAGATAATCTGCCTGGATAATATTTCCAACAATATTACATTTATATAGCACCTTTAAAACAAATTTGGGGAGATTGTATGGTTATTCTACCTATTAGAGAGAACTGTTTTAAAGTCCTAAATTGCTTCTCAAAGCACTTTTTGTACTTGCAATATTTACTGTCAAGTGAACTAACCTTTGTTGTAATTTAACATGGCACTTATTTGTGCCAGTAAGAAACCATAAACAGCCAGGAGGTAAATGACAAAATAATCTGATGGGACACAAATTATCCATTTTTTTCTGTTTTATTTTTGTTCTTGAGATAAGTTTCATTTGTTTCCAAATCTGAATTATCGATGTACTGTAAAAGGAAACAGTTTGGATGATGTTTCTTTCAGGTTATCAGTGTGATGGATGTTAAATCGAAAAGTAACCAGTAAAGCTGATTTCACAAAACGGTGGGATTGAAATTTGGGGTTTCTACTTTACAAATAAGGAAATATGAATTTGCAATTTAACTGATATTGAGCACTGGAAAGAAGACCCAGGTTATGTGATTTTAATTTAATTATCTTACAGAAAAAAGGACATTACAAGCAAAATTATACTATCTTCAGTTATTTTGGTTATGTTTCTCAGATTCTTTGTTTTAATAGAAGTGCAGGCACTACCATTAACGTTGCCATCACCTTGCCGATTAAGCATTTTTCCTCTTATCTACAGTAGGATTTTTTTAATATCTATACAATAGAATTCCCTTTAACAGCCTCAAAAAGGTATAATTGTAACCTGGAAATGAAGTATTATGGGGATGTTTTGGTGTTCCTTCAAGTGAGTAGTGTATGAATCACCAGCTGATGCATTGCTCAGTTGATTTTGAATTGGTTCATTGTATTTGACAGCTATATACTCTGTTTACGTACCGCGTTTGTTCACATTATGGCTATAAAATAATCGAACAACATTGACAGCTCTACAGTGGTAAATATTGTGCACCTTAGCAACAAAGTTAGCTGTGTTTCAAGATCGTTATAATCTAGGAAGTTGTGACCAAATTAAAATTAGACCAAACAAAACACAGTGCGCATGTTTACAGTAAAAATGTAGTGTAGTACAATATCATACAATTCTGAATATGTTTTATTTGATTTCTTCGTTGAATCCAAAGGCTTCAGTATCTTTAATGTGATGGAGTTTGAATTTGAAAAGGCCCAGGTCTAATTAGCATTTGCGATTTGTTTACCACTCTTTCATAACCAGCTGCCTGTCTTAAGCAGATTCCTTATTTTATTAATGAAAAGCTGATCTACTGATTTAATTTAGAAGAGAATGCTTTGAAAGAATACTTCCTGTTACAATCCAGATTTCTGTTTAAAAAAAAGTACTGCTTCGTTTCTCAAAAATATAATCTCTTTATTTCTTTTTTGTGATGTAGATTTATGCATTAAAAAAACAAGAATGGTGTTGAAAATTGATTTTATATTTGTAAAAGGTTTATTGCAGAAATGTGGCAGTTTTATACAGTAAAAGCCCGTTTATCCATGACCCGATCAACTGTAACTTCCGTATAACCGGCACCTCAAAAAAAAAGGTCCCCATTCGAATAACTGGATCTATCCGGCACAATTGTGGTGGCGCATTTAATGAGTCGATTGTCGCATGAGAGTACAGTATGATTAGTTCTGAATGCTGCCGGTAGTGGCACTTTCGGTTTTTCATCTTAAAGCGACGCTGTCGGTTTTTCCTCTCCCTCTTTCGTTTTTCTCTCTCCCTCTTTCCATCCTCTCTATCTTTCCCTCTCTCTTTCTTTCCCTCTCTCTCTGACGGATACTACATATTGTCTGTGTAGCCTGACTGTATCGTGGGTTTGTACAATGTTTTGGTGTGGGGTGGGAGAGAGAGGTAGGCAGAGAGAGGGGGGTGGGGGGAGAAAGGAGGGGAGAGAGAGAGAGGGGGTGAGTTGACTAATTTAGATGGAAAATGAGAGGAGTGGAAGGGGATTGGTTTTGGAGCAATTGAGATGCCAGACGGACTGAGTCTGTGTGTGTGAAAGAGAGAGGGAAGGAGGGAGAGAAAGAAAAAAAAGAGGGAAAATCGACAGTACCGCTTTAAGACGAAAATACTCTTCTGTTGGCCATTGTAGAAGTTTGCTTTGTGGTTGTGTGCTGTGTTTATAGACTGTAATTAATATTTATTACTTTATTGGTAAGTATCCATACAATATTCTGTTATTATTTAGTCTATTATTAATATGGTATGTTTAAAAAAAAAGTTTTTTTTTTGTGTTGGGTTTTCGGCAACTTGCCACTTGAATATCCGGAATGCCGTTTAACCAGCATTGGCCAGGTCCCAAGGATGCCAGATAAACAGGCTTTTACTGTACAAAACAAACCAAACTTAACTTTTTATTAGAAGGAATGACAAGTCTAGCAGAAATACTTGCTATATTCAAAGTACTTTCTTTCTCTCCCTCCCTTCCACAGTATTAGAAAATTATATTGTTTCTTTTTGACTCGGCGCGAAATTCTCAAAACCATCTAGTGTTCAGCTGCTCTGTTGCTTTGCAGAGTTATCACTGAATCCACAACTGTTTGGGACACTGCTGTGCGTAATTAGCTGCCCCATTGCATCGATGAAATCCACAGAAAATCCACTTTACAATATATTCTGTGAAGAGCTTTAAGATGTCTCAATGGCATAATAAGGTGATATTTCAAATGCACGCATTGATATTATTTACCACCTTGGACAGAAATGCACAATATTTTAATTCTCAGGCCACTCACAGGTAGCTGTCATTGTTAAATGGAACACTGTTGTTCAGGCTCCTTACTGAGTCGCCCTACATTGGAGCAGGTGGGTCAATGGGAGTCTTGAAATGTGAACACATCTGCTTTTTAAGTCTTTATCAAAGTCTAAATGTTTCCATCCACAGATCTACCAAGGTGGTTCCATAGTAATTGGGAGCTGGCACCAATCTATTGTCTCCTTTCACTCCTCCAACCCTGACTGTGATCATGTGATTCATCAAAATCCATGGAATTGCATCTTGGACCTTATATTCTGTGTGACTGAGTGCTATCCCACACAGTTCTTTGGTGCTGAATCATCACAGCGTTATTATTGTTATAATCATAGTGGGAAGACGATTAAAACCAACATCTCTGTGCAGAATAAACCATTCAACAGAGTCATAATTTGCACATATGTAATTCCCATTTAAAGTTCAATTTTACAGCTCCCCAATGGCTTAGTTGGTAAATGACACTACCAATACAGATCTGAGCATCCAGAATAGGTAGATGCCAGCTTTGGTTTCTATTTAACTCATCTTAGCTACATTGGTAGGTGGCCTAAAATCAGCCTTCATGCTCTGGGTTATGCAATGGAAGATTTAACCAAGGTTCCTGCTCTTGCTTGCTGTCAATCACTTATTGCTAAAAAGTACATGTTGTGAGAACAAAATTTAAATCAACTGGTTTCCCCTTTTCTCCCGAAAGACCATATAACTGACTAGTCCTCACTGTTTATGCTTTACTTCAAAGGAGTGTTACATAGATAAGGTACTGGAGGAAGACTGATGTGAAATCAATAGCCGTGTATCCCAATATGAGTTAAGCCTTTAGAGGATGTGAACTGTAATCTTCCTTGTGATGATTGCTGATCAGTTTTTCCATCAGTCAGTTTTCCGTCTCTTTAACCATCATCGTATTCCACTCGTGGGATAAGAATAATGTAGTAATGCCCTCCCACACCCCTGGCGTCTACGTTTATCTTTTATTTGCCCACAAGCTCCTTAGTTGACAAAATGATCAATATGACAACTTTATTGTTGTACACTTTCCAGATACTCTGAAAATAAGTTTGAAAATGGATGCTAATGAACAATAAACATGCTTCAGCTAAGATCATAAATTAATTCTGGCTTCAGGGCAGCTGCCTGTAATGTAATTATACAATGCTTCAGTGGATGGTGCGAAAATTAATCCAATGATTTTGAAACAGGCTGTAAAGTACCACATGACATCAGAATATTTGTTTCATAAGTTTCTAACTGCTCTATGATTAGGAATTGATCAATTTATTTTTTTTAATGTAAAAACATACCATTCTCTACCAGTTGACTTTTAAATCTAGAAAAGTTGTTGAAAGGTCAGCATGGAGATGTGGGAATTGTAATTTAAAAGTTCAGTTTGGTTGAACAGATGATGGGGCTTTTTTGTTATGCTGTCTTTGCTTGGACAGTTCTGATTGATACATGGTAAATACCATGTCTGCTAAAGATAAATTCCATGCCTGCCTGAATTAAATGGCTTGATTGATTTGTCTGACCTTTTGGTTGTGCTAAGAGTACACAGGCATTTTTTTTGTAAATGTGAATTGTATTCACTATTCATTTTGTGTTTCAAATTGTGAAATAATTATGTACTCACTTGATTTGTGACATTTCAAGAACTACTATCATCTGAAATGTTGCATATACAGAGTCAAGAGCAACATACGTTCTGACAAATTGTTTCATTCTGCAGTTTCGTCAGTTGAAATGTGTATTTGACAGTTCGTTTCATCTGGTATAGCCAAGTATTCAGGCCTTGTTTTTCTTATATGGTTTACAGCAATTCAATGTAATTATGGTATTGAGCAGGTACAAACGTAACACTTCCAAAATCTCAAATGCTGTTTAGAGACATGATTGTGGGGGGTGGGGGGGGGGGGGGGGTCAATGAGATGGGCTTGCATGGATGCACTTTGTCGGCTGCAGTATAACTGTAGCTAATGCAGAACAAACGTTTAAGTACCTGGGTGGTCTGATCCACTTTCCTGAAAGTTTTTGTTGGTAAAGAGCAAGTCAGACCACCAGTTCTTCAATGTTGTGTAGTAAATTTGCTATTCCGGGGTAATAATCCAGCAAAAAACATAATAATAATAATAATTTCAACCACTAAATACAGTCACTCACTTTACCATATTTTCTGTGAAGTACTTTGAGACGTTTCAACAAAGTGATAAGACGCTATATAAAATGTAAGGATTATTATTTATTACTATTTGGACCAGTTAGTGTAGCTTTATGCACTCAAGTTTTTTAGGTTAAATTATGCTATAGGTCGCACTTTCTATCCTATCTGTAACCTTTGGGAATGAAATGAACTTTTCCATTATACTTTTTAAAAACTAATAATTGATTTTTGTGTGTAATATTGCATTGTGGCCTGTATATGCAATTCTATAGTGATTACAAAACACATTTGAAATATTTTCCAAGTATAGATCTCACGTCACATATAAATTTAAAAAATGCTGATACTGTTAGTGTTATGTAGAGGTTAATGGAGACATGAGTGATTGTAAGATGGTTGCCTAATTGAGAGGTTCAAATGACATTTGCAGTTGTGGGAGTGAATCTCTAGATTAGATTACAGACTAGAAATCACTCCCGGGGATCAGGTAACACTTTTTAATCTAATTTAAATTGTAGGTATGTAGGTATTTGGTTTTAAACTAGTTTTTGTGCCAGATGTGGTTGTTGGTGGATATGTGGTTCTCCACCCAGTCAGATTTATATATGATGACACTGCAGGATTAACAAATGAATTTCTTTCTTAATTAAAAGTTGTGGTAATATGAAGTTGATACAAGGAAGTTACAGTTGGGACTTGGAATCATGTAGTCTTGGCTGATACTCCACAGCGGTACTGAGGATGTTGAATTCTCAATTGTCTTTCAGATGAGCCTTTAAATCAAGGTCCCGTCTGCCTGTTCAGGTAGCTGAAAAGAGAAGAGAGTTTCTCCCAGTGTCCTGGACAACAATGACAAATTGCATTCATATCGTTCCTTTGACGTTGGGAGTATGTCCCAAGGCGCTGCACAATAAGGGATTTGCCCCGAGCTGTAGGTTTGAATGGGAGAGGAATGGGGTGGAAGTCAACAAAGTGGAGGTGGAAAGATGACCAAAGATGGATCTTGAAGGAGGCAAGAGAGGGGGTGAGGGCTCCAGAACATCCAGAAGGTGGGGGCTGATAGTGGAGCAGACCGATATATCGGGGGACCGTGGAGAAGGCCAATTCCTTCAGAGTGGAGGGACATATAGGTTTCTGAAGTTTTTATAGATTGCAGAGGTATGGAGGAGTGTCCCACAAACAGTCATGGATTGAGTGTCCAAATTATGATTTTATTTAAGGGATTATTACACTGGAAATTGATTTCTTCCCCCGATCGACTAACAACCAGGCCCCTACATACTGTGCTCTGGGTCGCTAACTCACGCGAAGGGTACTAGATAAATGCAAGTTATTGTTGTTGTTGTTACTGCTAGGTAAACAGGTTTGTGGAGTAAGGAAACTTGACCAATATTTCGCCCTACCCAGGAATCAAACCCACGTTCTCTCACTTGCACGGATAGTGCTCCAACCACTGAGCTTCAGGACTCCACATAGGTTTAGAATCAATGGGATAGTTGAATAACATAGCTGGGATACGTAGAATAACAAGACACAATAGCCAATTCCCACATTATATTTTAAAAAATCTTTCATTGCATTGCTGCCAATGTAACTTCCCATTTGCTGCGCGTTCTGAAAATAGGTAGCGATGTCAGCATAAATACGGTGACCTGGGTGTCGGGCATATTTCTTTGGCCTAGGAAATGTTAGATATATTGTATTATCCTATCAGGTGGGTGTTTTTCCAGCTGAGCTTTCTCTCCATGGACGTTGGTCTGTTTTTTGCAAATTGGGGATTTTAATTGGATTCCTTAATAAAGAAACCAGAAATATTCCTCAGCTGCAGGAACCACACTGAGTACGATCCACGTTACAGTAAATCCTGTGAAGTGCTTTGAGGTCTCCTACTGACATTAAATACTATATATGTACTTGTATAATATATATATATATATAACACAGGGATTTAATTTTTTTTCTACTGCTAGATTTCACACATTTTCTTTAAGTCTTTGAAAAGCTGTGTCTGCATGGTAAACTGGACGAATAATATTGCTTTTAATCTAAAGGGATTTGTTTTCTGTCAGCAAGATTAGATCTCAAAAGTTCAAGGGAATGATCACAAGATTTAATGTAGGAAGTTCATTTTTAGGCACTGACTTTCATGAACTAACTGAAAATTCGGTTTGGTATTCGGTATTTGGTATTTGCCATATTATTGGTATTCCAATAATTTGGTATTGTTGGCAATGCTTTTCTCTCCCCCCAAATCATCTTTTTTAAAGACAAAAAAGCCTGAAAACTGAACTCTATAATGCTAGTACATGTGTGCATTGTGACCCTTGTCCTCATCTCATGAATCAAATCTCAGCTTCACCATCAACATAATAAACTCAGCCAATTAATATTTTTTTAAGCAATCTCAGCAGGAAAGCTTAACACAGCTAAATCAACCAGAAGAGGCCACTGACACTGCAGATGTATCATGTGAATAGAGCATCAACCGTCTGAGATGAACCATGTAATGTTGAGGAAACATCTTTCTGACCCTCCTGAAACAGACCAAAAGACTAAAAGTTGGAAATACATAAATCAAGTGCATTCAGTCTTTGGCCGTATAATCATAAAAAAATTAAAAATCCAGTATTAGAATATGTAGTGCAAAATAGCTTTAAAGAACCCTGGTTTGGAATAATTTACATTTTCCTCCTACTTAACAGTAAAGTTAAAGATTAGTGGGAGGTGAAACTGAGAATAAAAAGGAACCAAACTGTGAACATCTACTGAAGGTTTCGGATGCTGGCAGTCTGCAGTACAAAATTGGGTATATCTCATAAGTTCTGGGACTTTGATATTGGCAAAACACAGATTGTATAGAAATTGAGGAGAAAGGCTTGCAATCTAATGTGGGAAGTTGTAGGTACAATTCCCAGTCTCTACTAAATTTAAGAGCTCTGAGATGTTCTCTTGACACGAAAGGTTCTACATAAATGTATTACAAATGACCTTATCTCAATCGGGCCAACAGGCTGTACACTAAAGTGGACTGTCAAGTATCAGCATACTAACCATCAGCATGTTGGCTTATCTGCATTAGCTGTACATATTAAGTATAAACACAGAAGTCGCTGGGAACACGCAGCAGATCAGGCAGCATCATGGAGAGAGGACAATGAGCTAATCTTTCAGGTCTATGACCTTTCGGCAAAATTGAGGGATGTTGGAAGGGAGCATATTATAAAGGCAAGCAGAGAGTGGGGCAGGGAAATAAAGACAAAGGGAATGTTTTCTTATATCCTACGGCTCTGATGAAAGATTATAGACCTGAAATGTTAACTGCCTGATCTGTTGTGTGTTCCCAACAACATCTGTGTATTTATCAGATTTCCATAATCTGCAATACTTTGCCTTTTGATTTAAGTATTCAATGTGAAAAAAAAATGTGTGTAGTGTAATACGTGAAGGGAGACTCGCTGGACTACACGGATCTTCCCTTCACAAACTGCAGACGATCCAGAATTCTGTGTCTATGTTTGTTTCCTAAATTAGGCTCCTTGCCCGACTCTTACTATCCAGTGGATAATCCCAGTGGATTAAATTCAAGATCCTCATCCTGTCCTCTAAATCTCACCCGGGTCTTTCCCCACCCTACATCTGCAACCTTCTCAAACACCGGCAGGAGAAAACCCAGCGGTTCCATTCACACAGCTGGGTATTGCCCTACTTCATGTTCCCTGACCCATCTGCAGTTGGGCTTTCAGTGTATCTGGACCCACTGTCTAGAACTATTCCAGAATCCTTTCAACTCACTCCTGCAAGATCTACCTCATGATCCTTGACAATGCTTTTGGCCATCTTCCCCCGCACCCCTCCCCCACCCCAGCTCTAGTGCAAACCCTACACTGTCCAGTGGCTTGGGACATGCTCCTCATGTAAAAGATACAATGTAAATTTGTGATGTATTTTAACTATTTAATTTTGATCCATCGACAGACCGAAATAATATATATTTTTTAAAGTATGTATTGTGACAATCTATTATTGTAGAAACCTGTGATGCGATTGAGAGTATGATCCACTATGTACCTTTTAGCTACCTGTAGAAAAGCTCAAATTATCATGTGGTTTAAACAAAAGCCAATTGTTCAAACTGTGTGCCAACACTTTTTTTTCCCAGAAACAATTTTATGGTTAAAGCCACTAACTGCACTGTTGAAAGTTTTAATTAAATGGTGGAAGAGTTCAACTATTTTGTACACACCCCATGTCGTTTTTAAAGCACGTCAGGCAGGAGAAAACTTTTCAAAGACAAAATCTAGTTGGGAACAGTGATTGAAATTCCAAGCACCTGAACAGGCAGACAATCAAATCTCAGCGTGACTATATTTTCAGAGCTTCTAACGGGTTACAGGACTGTGTTGAATAGTAGACATGTAGGTAAATGTTTTGGAGGCATTGCACGATTCCTCTTTAGGGATCATAGAGTAATGATACAGACCTTTCTCTCACTATCCTTGAGTTAGGAGGTAAAGGTAAACTGGGTCTCTTTGGGGTTGAGTAGTCTCGGAACCAGGCAACAGAGTATTGAGTCAGTCTCCTTCCCGATCTTGATGGTCTGATTCCTAAATTGTGTTTGTTTGCAGTAGTCCAAGGCACCTGTTATCAGCTTGACTCGTCAACAGGTTTTGGAGTGGCAGACCATTTACTAGGACAAGGATTATTACTGTCCTGCTCCCATTAACCTTGGAAGCCAAAGTTCAAATGTTTGAGGTGGACTTTGCTTGCAGAAATATTATTACCACACAATGTTTTCAATGGCAAGCTGGTGCAGTTTGAGCTGGTTTAACACTAGCAGTACTCAGAGAGACCTGCCAAATATTGCCTAATATTTTCTGGGATTAACTCAGCAGGTTTTGTCCCACTGGTAAGAGTGTGAGAAATAATACTGACTGTCCCTATCCCAGAGCTAGGATGCCCATCCCAGTTGTTTGGAGAGCTCCAAATAGGAATCTTTCCCTGTGGTGCATGGAATTTACTGCTGTGATCATGGTGCTATTGTGCTCTGCAGACAAAAGGCTACTAATTAGAAATAAGATAAACCGTCAATACGCTTTATAGTATATCCTGTGAAAAGCTTTGATTGTCTCGAAATGTAATCAGGGCGCTGCATCCAATGCAACGATTATTGCATTGGATGCAGCGTTTATCGCTAAATGCTGTTGATATTATGAAAGAATTCAAGAATAGGCAATGCTACTTACTGATATTGCTGAGCATGCAGTAGTGCTGTCTGCACTTTCCTCGCACGGCCACACTAAATAGATGCTCCTAATACCAAGGCAGGACTGGTTGATACTTGCTCTTGTTTTTTGTATTGTATAATCAAACATAATTGTTGTGTTTCCCCTCCCTTTCAATCTAGAATTCTTTGATTTCAGTGCAGTGAATGGTTCAATCTCTTCTGGCAATTTTTTTTAGATTCAACGGAATGACAAAGAGGAGGAAGAACATTTCTTTCATCAAGCTTATACTTGTGTTGGCTCCTCACTATTTATTTTTACCTCAAATACTTGCTCAGCTTTTGTCTCCCTTTAGAAATATTGGATTGTGGAAGAAAGAGCATTATTCTTCAGAAGCCCTGTAATATCTCTTACTGTAAAATTTGCTATTTTCAGGTTCCTCTTCCCCACCCACGAGTCCAGTTGTATTTCCAAGCAGTAAAGCTGCTAGCAGATTGGCTGAACAAGGACAGGATATTTTCGATCCTGCAGGTATTCACTGCTCTGCCTGGAGAAGCAAGCCTTTTCCCTTCTGGCGATATACTAATGCACTACATTGTTATCTTGCATGATGCTTACAATTGATGGCATTAACAAACCACTTGTGCAAACTTACAGTGGCATTCCCCCTCCACTCTGATCTTCCTTTTGGCTTCCTCTTACCAAGCAGAGAAAGGTTTATCAATAGCTACTGGTGCTTTGGCTGACTTTTCTTAATACTGATTGCTTTTCTTCTAGATGGATTTGAATTTATTATGTAGCTTGTGTAATATAGGTCATGTGAACCTGCAAGGTGGAACCATAAATTGGAGTGTCTGCTGTTGGAATTTGAGCATAAGCAAAAACTGAAGTATAAAAGTTCTTCGATCAGGAATGCCTTTCTTGGTAACTCTATAGTTAACTTCATTATCTCCAACTGCAAAATCTTTCTAACCTGCAAGTGGACTGTAAATCACCTCCATACTTGGAGATTTTTGAGCAATTCTCTTTTTATAAGTTCAAAGTGTTTACTAGCTATTTGCCCTTTTGTTGATTTGATTTGAACTTTTAATGATTTCTGAATGGGTTTGGCTCTTTTTTTCCTATAAGAATTACATGATGAAATTTGGTGCAGTCTTCATTCACTTGTGAATATTCTTTCTGTCAAATTCTTTACGCTTTAATTTTTTTTATTTTGAGCTTGTGGAGAATGTCTTGTCGAACAAGGACTTGTGCCCTCTGCACTGCTTTCAATTTTGTGTTTTCTGGATTTCTTGAATGATACAACAAAGTGCACAATAATGCATCTGAAATGTAAATGTTCCCAAAAATGTAAATGTTCAAAAAAAATCTTTTGTAATTTACAAAACTCTACAAAGCAGAGAAGAGAATTTCCTTTCCTTTTTTGAATGAGGCAAGCAAAACAACAACAAATTACATTTGTATAGCGCCTTTCAAGTCAGGAGGATGTCCCAAGTCGCTGGACAGTCGGAACCACACAACGAGGTTAGAAGAGAACAAAATGGTTAGAGGGTTAGCTCCTTCTATTAGCTTTTTGGACGATGGCCTGACTGATGTCACCAAGATTCTCCAAGGTTGCAGGATCAAATCTGAGTTACCTGATCACAGTTGGTACAATTTCCCTGTAATCTTGGGTTAAGGAGGGCAAAATCAGACAGTGTTACCATTCCTGATCATGAGAGGGATGTGTGAAAATTATCCTTCAGGTCATTTAATCTCCTTGTTCCAGAATATTCCTGACTCATTGATCTTTGCATCCAGGGCTCGCTTTGATCTTTTGACTGTTGATTTAGTTTCACTTATTTTTGGTGCAGTCCTGTTTCCACTTGTCTTAATCTTTTGATTTTTCCCATATCCTTGTCAATAGGCCTAATCTTACCAAGCTTAACATTTTATCATTATCTAGAGACCGCATGCTGATTGGTGCGCATTTGGATGTTTGTTGAAGTCAGAATTGGGCTCAACTTTGATTCCATCACCCCCAGCTCCCACTCCCTTCATTGTCAAGTAACAAGCCTCACTTGCTTGTAATGAATATTAGCCACTAGGAAACTGTACCAGAGGTCACCTTTGCCTTTTTTAAATGGAATGCCTTGGGCCTTTGTAACAGAGTTGTTGTAAAAGTGAAAGAGTTGAACAATTTCGGGACAGGAAGAGAGGAGGATGGTATCCCATCGCTTTTTTAGAAAAAAGATTGTCATGTGTACATAAAATCTAACAACATTTAGTTGTCCATATTTATATTCAATACAGTCAGCCCAGCATTCACTCCACAACCAGAAAAACAAGTATAGATCTGTAAGGAAAATTCTTCTTATTCACTTTTATATTTTGCACCCAGTAGTTAGTAAAACCTTTTATTAAAAATACCACAGCATAAAATAACTTAAGCTAACATTCGTTTTCTCTTTGTTTGTTCTTTCTTCCATTTTAACTTAGTACTGTCCAGCTTGGTTGACAGTCATGTGATGGCCATCAAGTACAACCCATTATCATATTGTGATGCGTATCTAACCAAATGGTGTTGTTATATAATTTGTTGGATTTGTTCTCATTGCAATTCCATTTAACCTTCATTCTATTATCTGGAACAACCATGGCTAAACTGAATATATGAGAGCCTGATAACATTTCATCGTTGCCTCCCAGATTTCTCCTTTATCTCACCATCCATTTGGAATTGGAAGTAGTTTCTGCTGAAGTAATTTCAAGGTATTGTTCATCCATGACCCTTGGCAGTAAATGTTAAGAGGCTATTTGACCATGAGCTATCAAAACTGAGATTGTGGCCTGTCAACCCCAATCCCCACTTCTGCCAAGGAATGCTGAACTGTGATGGGAGAATACTTTATTTTAAATGGCCTCTGTTTGAGGCCATTTATAGTGTTGCATAATTGCTTGGCTGAGATCTGCTAAATCATCACAGAAAGTTGTGATCGGTGTGGTACCGGTGTGCCACACAGTCCTCTGAGCCCTCGAGGTAAACTTTTACATTGAAATATATATTTATTGAAATGTTGTGCTTTTGTTGTAATCTTGTTTACCTACAGTATTGGGTTTTCATGCATACTTAAGTATTAATCCACCATACTCTATCTTACTAACTGTTTCTTGACACTTACGACTTGTATGATCAGCTTTTTAAGACTTTTTTTTGTTAAAGCAGGTAGCTTGAAGAGTACTCAGAGTGGACCGGTTGTTGTTGCTGATGATATTTCTAAGAATGTTGCTCTTGAAAAATTTGAACAGGTGAAAAAATGGAGCATAAGCACTTACAAGGTATGTGTTGCACAGTTGCTTGTATTTCTTGAATTATTTGCCGACCTGCTTACTCCTCACTCCATTACCTGCTGGCTGGCTCCGGTCTGCAGCTTGCCCCTACGCCCCAAACCTTTGGAACTGTCTCCCTCAATCCCTTTGCCTTGCCTCTTCCTTCTCCGTTTTCAGATCAAACCTGAAGACGTTGCTCCTCGAATGTGCTGATGGTCACCTTCACCCAGCTTGGGTCAGGATCTGTCACTGTTCATTGCTCCAAAATGCTGCCTTGCATGAAGGGCACTATATAAAAGCAAGTTGTTGTTAACATTTAACTGGTTATAATAGAATCCTTAAAATTATGAATTTATTACTGCAATATGCATTTTTAAAATAGCCAAATACAACTCACTCCAAAGCATAACTCAGAATTGTTTCAATTGAATGTTTCCTTATGGAGATAATTAATAATAATCCTTGCATTTGATATAACGCCTTATCAAGACTTCAAGACCCTTCACAGAATATGTTGTATATTTTGAAACGCAGCAGCCGGTTGTGCACAACAGAATCCCACAAACAGTCATGGGTTGAGTGACTATACGTTTATGTTTTTTAAGAAATTATTTGCAAACAGCAAGGAGAATGTTTACTTAATATGCCCATTGAAACTCTACACAGTCTATGATGATTTGCTTAACATATCCTAATGCACGTCACAAAACGAAAGAGCAGCAGTCAAATGAATTCAAAATATCTATTTTTTAAAATAACTCATGCAAAGCTGTAAAGTAAATGTTCAATGATGCATTTGTATGTTAAATCTGGTGCCATATTATTGCCATTCTTTATCAACATCTTCCCCTTCCATTTGGTGTTTTATTTCTGACTTGTAAATTACTGTAGTTTGAAACATTTGAAAGTTTTGATTTTCTCTTCTACCTCTAAGAAGAAGTTTAGATGCCCAGCAGACGTCATGTTCATTTATAATAGCCTTCCATCCAGTTTTCCCTTAGGGGATATTTTATGTAACTGGTTTCTCTTAATTGATTGGAATATTTAAAATGGCTCAAGGTTCTAATTTAAATGTTCATCAAATGTTATGCTACCCCCACCAAATAACATGTTCTTTCCTGCAACTAAAACCAGTTGTAATTGAAGTAATACTGTAATATCCTGTTTATTATGGCAAAGTGAGAATTGGCTTCAGTTTCCTATTACAAATCATCCATGTTTTTAATTAGTATTGTATGAAGTTGATCCACACTGGATACTAATGCAGTAACAGTGAAAATGAATTGCTGTCAAAATGGTTAACAACAACAAATTTTATTTGTATAGCACATTTCACATCAGGAGGATGTTCCAAAGCGCTGGACAGTCAAGGGGGTGGATATATATATCACTTACACTGCTTTGCAAATCTTTGCATGCTACATAGACAAAATATCAACAGTTTCTTTTAAAAAAATACAGCTGTGGAGCTGGCTAACAAAATAAACAAGACCGCTCTTCAATTTGTTCATGAACCTACACTAGAGCACCAGATGCACAAGGTGCAAATCTGAAAGATAAGGGTATATTATTCTGCACCCACCATTATTGGAAGCAAAATAGAACTTTAGACTTGGAAAATAAAAACTAAATTTTACTAGTTTGGATTTTACTAGTATTTTACTATTCTGCATTAAATTTAAGCCTGTAAATTTGTCCGCCAGTGTGAGAGAAGTAATCTGATCAGAGATTACACAAGTGATTCTCAATGCAGTGATGCAGTTTAAGCAAGTTGATATTTGACAGCCTGCAAGATCAGGATGTTGCCAAGCCTTTCAGGAAAATTAGTGAGATTAATTATAGTTACTCTTTGATGAGGGATCATCAGGTGTACTACCCACAGAAACCTAGCCACATACCAGTCTCCTGATTTGATTTATGCATTTATTCTGACTGCAGAATGGAATAATCCTATTGAAGCAGCAAATAAATGACATTATTTTTATCTCATTTGTTGGCCTGTGTGACACATTAATAATTTTTATAATTGTTTGTACCAACTGGTTCAGAATCTTGTTTTTTACATTGTAATCAACTTATTGAGTCATGTCTTTCAAGAATCCTAACATATTAGTAAAACAAGCTACAATACAAAACCTCTATACAAATTGGATATGTGTTGGCAAACTATTCAAGCATAAATCATCATGTCTGATTCTAATCACTCAAGATCCACATATATCTTTCAATGAGTGATTGTCAGGAGTGGTAATTGTGGCACATTTCACCACCCCAAGTCATTCAGTCTGGGGGCATTGAAGGCAATTGTAGCACTTCTTTGTTGACTTGTTTGACCACCCACCAGATGTGTTCTGTATGTGGTTCAGTACACATGCTACCCACTGAACTATTGGCGAAGCATGCACAGTTTGTTACTGAGAAACTCAGTTGAAGGTTATTTCAGTTTAAAAATGCCTAAAAAGGCAGTGACCGATGGGCTAGCAGCAGATATACGTTTTATTTCCTCTCCCACCTGTTGAAAATGCCTTACGATGAAAAAAGCAGTTTTGTGAATGAACTACCTCAAACTGTTTCAGAGTTGGTTTATTTGTAGTTTACAGCATGCACAGTGAAGATATCCACTGTTCTTACTTTTATGGAGAAATATTATGCTTCTCAACACCCAACCACAGAGCTCAATCTCATACTGGAACCTGACTTGAGGATGAATTTTGGCCATGAGCCTCTTTTCCTGTTGTAACACCCTTGTACTGAATAATTGTGAGGGAGGACGGTCAAGTTCGCCAGTGGCTAGTCCATAAACAAGTTTCCAAAATTACACTTCTGACTTTCTGGCCTTACGGCAGGCTTGGCCAAGGCTGGAGGTAATTAACCCAGAGATGGGAAGCATAAGGGTATCCCACTCTGCAGGTGTTGAAGCCATGAGCTAAGAGCAGCAGGTTTGTTGATGGCTCCCAAGAGGAAGGGAAAGCTGAGTCAATCACACTGCCCTCCAATAAACTAGAACAGCACTCTCCTGGTGGGAAAATCCATTCTTCTTTCCAAAAGAGAATCCAGTGAATGTTTTTTGGGAGGAGTCAGGGTACGAGACCTTTCCAGGAAAACTGAGTTTGGAGAAGAGCATTTAAGTTGATGACATCCCTTACCATGGGTTGCCTTTACTTGTGGTTTATCGTATCTGTCAGCTTTGGGACTAATAAAGTTTATATGTTTGCTTGCGCAGTGTGGCTAACATTGGCTCCTTCTGCTAAACTATCACACTTCTACTACTGATTTCTCACGAGAAATCTTGTATGATTACAGCTGAAGATGTTTTTATATTCGAGCTGTCTGCACTATGAGAAATGATTATGTTGCGATGCTTATAGTTGAGAATTGCTCATAGTGCAGTTGGCTGCAGCTTCAATGTTTAAAACATTCTCCACCCTTTTTTTTCTGCCTCCCCCACCCCCCCTTCCTTTATTTTATGTCTTGCATGTATATGAAACCTAAGGGAATAGTTATTTTTCCTAATTCACTGCAACTTAAATGACTGCAATAAAAACCAGGAGCCATACCTGATTATTAACCCCCCACCCCTCCCCCCAGCCTTTCTACTGATTCTGCTCCTATTTAGCTTGCACTGATCAGGATAAAACGGTCAAAAACATTTCATATTTGATGCTCAGTAAATATTAGTGTGTTACACAACACATATACCTGCAAACAGCATGCCAACCTTACTGACTCAGGTTGCAAATGAATCATGAATATGTGGGAGAGGTTCCACAGAAGCTAGTGCTTTATTGCCTTCAGGAGAAGACGAGATAAATTGCAGCTGAGAGGAAAAAATATTTTCTGAAATGAATTCTCTTTTTATTCATGTTCCCCCCAATTTTTATATTTGGATAAATTGGCTATTACAGTATATACAAAAATACCAAATTCTCTGCTTCATTCGTCAAAACCAGTTGCTTTTGTGATTTTTGATGCAGTGCACACGTCAGATTCTTTCTGAAAAGTTGGGACGTGGCTCAAAGACTGTGGATCTCGAGCTGGAAGCACAAATAGAATTATTGAGAGATACCAAGAAAAGATATGAAAATCTACTGCGACTGGCTCGGATTCTGTCCACACAATTCTACCAAGTGGTACAGACTCAGCGGCAAATTGGAGATGCTTTTGGAGAGCTAAGTGTGAAGTCCCTAGAACTCCATGTGAGTACTTGTGGTTTTATTCTTAATGTTCTTGAAATGTTCTGTTTAAATGCAAACCCCAAAAGAGACAATCTGGCTGCACAGTATGTCAAGAATTGTAACATGAATCGTAGGTAAGTGGAGTTTGCACTAGTGAGTCTTAACATGATTAACTCAGATTAGTTGAAGCATAAGACAAAAGATATTACTGCCTTGAGATTTATAGTAGAAGCCTGTTTATCCGTGACTTGATGCACCGGCACTTTCGTATAACCGGCACGCAAAAAAAAAAGTCCCCATTCGATAAACTGAGACTTATCCGGAACAATAGCATTGGAGCATTTGTAAATGCATAAATAATACCATAATAATAGAATATTGTATTGGTACTTATTGTTAAAACTACTCTCTTGCGCTTTTTACCTTTGCTGGTGGATGGTGCGCTTGAAGCCAAGATGCTGCAGTTGAGGTTTATAGTCCAGCAATTCTTTTTAAAATGGAGCATGCCAAACAGGGTGAAAAAAAACGGAGCAAGTATGACTTTAAAGTTTAAACGCTAGCCGATAACCCACATTGTCACGCAGGTGTAGTATTTCAGTTTGCTGCTAGTAGAGTGCAGGGCTTCGGCTTGCAGCTAGTAAAGTCGTGCGACTTTAAAATTGCGCTGCCGTTTTTTTCACCCACTTGTCGTCCTCCATTTAAAAAAGAATCGCTGGACTGTAAACCTCAATCAGTAAAGGTGAGAAGCGCAAGAGAGTAGTTTTAACAATAAGTATCTATATCATATTCTATTATTATCTGTTAATACTTAGTCTGGTGTGCATGGTGTGTGTTAAAAGAACTAGAATTTTTTTGTGGTGGGTTTTCGGCCGTGGGCCGCCCGAATATCCGGTAGGCGCTTTAACCGGCATTGACCAGGTCCCGCGGGTGCTGGATAAACGGGCTTCTACTGTATGTAGATTGTACTGCTTTGAAATAGGCCATTCGGCCCAGCTAGTCTATGCCGATGTTTATACTCCACATGAGTCTCAACCGATTTCTTAGCTTCTCCCATATCCTTCTCCCTCAAGCATACATCTAGTTTCTTCCTAAATGGAATGTGATTGAACCGTTGCTTCTGTCGACGGGTTCCACAATCTCGCTACCCAGTGCATGAAATAATTCCTGCTAAATTCTTTTTTACATTCCCTGTTTTCTATCTTATGCTTGTGTCCCCTTGTTATGGAGTTTCTGTATTGTAAATTGTATTGTTATTTGTGGTAAATGTAATTAAAGGAAGCTCCCAACCTGTTTCATTTTGATACTGATTGATAAGTTCAGCACAGTTTGTGTTAGAGCTCAGGTATACTCAATTTTACATATATATATTATGTATATATATATAATTATATATGATAGTGTATATGTATAATATATGTAGATATATATCAATATAGTTTTATGTATAATATGTCGTTATATAATATAGTGCTTCATTCTTTTAAGTTGAAACATCCTTCACTTTTATGCAGTGTTTTTAAGCCCAATGTCGTCCCAACATGAAAGGAGCTATACAAATGTAATTTGTTTTTGTCAATCAATACATTCAGAAGAAATTGGAATGGATAGGTACTGAACATCCAATTTATTACAATTTTTCTTGGTGTCCTGGCCAACAATTTCCCCAAATATAATTGGTACCTCACTTTCATACAAAGTTGTTGTTAGCAAATTGACTGCCCCATTCACCTATGGTGTTTTGGATGGTCATCCAGGTGTTTGACATGTGCGGAAACCCATCACTATGTTTAAGTGTATCCAAACCAAGCTGAGATTTCAATGCATCCAGATGGAAATTTCAGAGATAGATTATTGTAATGGAATACACATTCTCTCTGGAAGGATGCATCTTGCATACCTAATTCTAGAAAGTATAAGGCGAAGGTTGCCAAGAGCCAAGGCTTGGGTATCCCATATGCTGCTTTAGATAGGAAATGGTAGACAAAAAGAAAGACCAAGGCTCCATCTGGTTTGCCTTCCACCTTCCTGGCGGTTTGCATGCACATATGTGCCAAAGTACCTATGTATTATATCCTTTAATGTTATTTCCTAAAAGAAAACCATCTAATCCGTGTTTGAAAGAATCAACACTTGTTGCTTCAATTGTCTCTCCCTAGGGAGCCTGTTCCACAGGTTCACTATTTGCTGACTGAAATGGTGTTTCGTACTTTACCCCCCCACCCCTCCTCCGCCTTCAATCTCAGGCTGTGTCCTCTGGTTTTACTGTTCTGGACAATTTGAAACAATGGCATTCCATTTCCAGGCATGTCACCCTGGAGCTAGTCCAGTTCCAAGGAGATCCCGCTTTCCTCCCGCCTCACTCTGGTAAATTCTAGGCCTCTGAGTTTCCTCATTACCTGTCTGCCTCCAGAGGGAAGGGAGGACATTTACAGGACAGCTTGTGATGTTCTTAAGATCTATGTCAAATGCTGTGTACCAGGCTTACTCATCACCATCTGCTCAATGCAGGTCCTTATGTGAGGGACATTAGCAAATAGACGTGCCCACTCTGAAGTCAATTCCGCTTCCAGGCTGCTGAGTGACAGGTCATTGTTGGCGGAAGCTCTCCCTCTCTGTAGCCACTTTCTGTGTTTGCCACAAATCCACTTTACTGCTTTATCCTGGACTTTGCAAATGGGTTGGTAGAAGTCTCCACTGCATTCCTAGGAGCTCATATCCATAAAGGAGGACTGTTTCAACACAGGTCTTGTATGCCACAAGTTTGACGTGCATTGGGAGCTTGCTGTCCTTGTAGTGGGATGAGCAGGTCCAGAGTATGCATTCAACACATACAATCAATATGCTTAAAGAGTAAATCCTTTGAACTGCTTTGAGACGTCCTCCATTGTGGAAGGCACCAACAGTATCCAATGCAAGAATTATTGGTACAGTACCTAACATTTTGACCAAACTCCCCTTACAAACATTTCCCTTTTTAATCTCAACTCCATTTGAAAGAGATTTTGTTTAGTTTTACTTACTTGCTTTGTGCAGTTTGACTTTCAAAACATTGCTCATTTACCTTTGACGGAATTATCTTTGATTGATGCAACCAGATTTATTACAGAGACGTAGAACTGGACGACAATTAAAAGTGGGTGGAGACTCATGTGGAGTATAAACACCAGCATTGATTAGTTTGGCCCAATTGCCTGTTTCCGGGCTTACTATCTATGTAAACATATTGACATAGCTTGTACTCGTATCACCCCGTTGGCAATAGTTACCAGTCTTCCTGGGACTTCTTGCATATACCATCCTGGATGATACGAAAGCAACAAGATTGCTACCATGGTGGAAAACTCTGAGGGATATAATAATAATAATCCTTGCATTTGATATAGCGCTTTTCACGTCTTCTAGACATCTTCAAAGCGTTTCACAGAATATACTGTAAAGTGAATTGACTGCATATTTATGGGTGAAATGCGGCAGTCAATTGGGCACTGCAGTGTCCCACAAACAGTCATGGATTGAAATGAACAATTTATTGTTGGGTTTTTTTGATTGATTATTATTAGGCGTGTGGAGTAAGGAAACTTGCCCAAGGTTTCGCCCTGCCTGGATTTGAACATAAGTCTCACGCTTAAGTGTTCTAACCACTGAGCTACAAGACTCCACGGGGTATGTTGAGATTGGTAAATTGAGGAAAAAGTTAGGACTTTAGGAGCACTGGAACTAGGTGAAATTATTTGTGTTTGAAACAAAGACCTTGGTTGATGCATGTTACTTATTAACCATTGTTTTGCAGCCAGTACAAATCTGAGCATCTCAGCGCCTTGGGACGTCCTCCCAATGTGAAAGGCGCTTTATAAGTTTAAGTTCTTGTTGAGATGGTCAAAATGTCTGTAATGCTGAGTTGAAAATTAAATCATTTGTAGATTATTGACAGTGCACTGTACTTGTCAAGCAAAATGCTGCTGTCCATATGAATTGGAGTCATTGTAAAATGTTGCTATTGCTTGGATTACAGGGCATTTCTACCACTTTCCCTATAATTGTTTGATAAAACATAGTAAACTATGAATATTCACTCACTGCTCCATTGGGAAGACATGGTTAGCCACTGTTGTATGCCAGACGTATCAAGAGGCAAGTCAGTTCGAAGGGAATGATGTTTGCTGATGTGAAGTTACAATTCATTTGTAAAAACAATCATTAGTTCACTTACAGACATAGTCATCCACACCCTGAGAATAGATGCCCAAGTTATGACTTGAGGTCTTGGGTTGGCTTGATTTCACTTTGTGAAATTTGAATCTGAAACACGAGATTGTGGTTTTCTGAGTATTTGCAAATCTTTCACTATCCCAATTTCACTGCTACCAATTAGAAGGGCTCTTGTAGCTGAAATTTTTTGCAGTGCTGAGGTTGAATATACTCTATGCAGAAAATGAGATCTGATTTAGAAATATAATAATAATAATAATCCTTGTATTTGAAATAGCACTTGTCACATTTTCTAGACATCTCAAAACGCTTCACAGAATATACTGTAAAGTGAAAGTTGTACATTTGTGGGCGAAACGCAGCAGCCAACTGGGCACAGCGGTGTCCCACAAACAGTCGGGGATTGAAGTGACCAATCTATTATTTTTTTGAGGGATTAATATTAGGTGTGTGGAGTAAGGGAACTTGCCCAAGGTTTCGCCATGACCTGCCTAGAATTGAACCCAGGTCTCTTGCTTGTAAGACGAGTGCTCTAACCACTGAGCTATAGGGCTCCACAATACATGTTCTAATACCCAAAGATTTGTAAATGAAGTTGCTGTAACTACGACATCCCAAATAACTCAGAACAGATAAACCCCCATCCTTGTTAGAATCCCTTTCCTGCAGATTTCAAAAGCCTGACTTTAAATACCCCACATTGTTAACTTGAAGCGATCTAAACATCGAGGCTTGAGGTTATTATATAAAATGCAAGTTGTTGTTGAATACGCTACAGGTCCCTATCCTCTGCACCCCACCATTGACAGGCAGCCTTCAACTATGTGCCAATTCTCTGGCACTCCATCTGCAAATCATTCTGTCTCAGTCTTTCCCATCTTCTTACAAAAAGGCTTGTAAAAGGCCGTGACTGGTCAATTTCCTCCTGCGTCGCTTTTATTTTTCCTTACTCAGTGATCATAACTGATCAGAAAAGAACAAAGTGAATTTATTTACAAAAGGAGCATCACACAGCATTTCCTTCACTAAGATGGGAATAGCTTGAGTTTTATCCACTTTTCAATTAACAAATGCCATTCATGCTCCATTTGTTGTAGTTGCTTTTGTCTAACTTCACGAAGCCGATGTCTTTGGCGTACAGTACTACCTGAAGCATTGCCTGCACATGTTCAGCCTGTATTTCCAGATCAGACCGTGTCGGTTCACACAAACTCGGATTGAGCAGGAACCCTGCCTGAATTTCCTGGGGTGAGACCAGTACAGCTGCTGGTGATCCATCGCTAATGGTCTCCGAGGATCCAAGATTGTCAAAGAACTAAGTATATAAAATTCCAGGAGCAAATAAGCAAATTACATTACAAATTTACATTTATAACGGTCGGAAGGATTGCCCAAGGCTGTAAACAATCCTGGCTTGGCACCTAAGCTGCAGGTGGAAATCAAGGTGGGGACGGGAAAAAAGCCAGTCAAAGAGGTAGGTCATGAAACCTTGAATGAGGTGAGAAATGAAGCGGGGACTCTGGGGTGGGGTTCTAGAGAACAGGGGCACATTGGCTGAAAGCCCAGCTAACCTTCGTGATTGGAAAGGGTCAAGCCCATTGAGCAAAATAGCAGCCAAGTTGGTAGGGTTTGAGGAGATCATAGAGTTAATGTGGGCAAGACACCTGAGGGTTTAAAATTAAGGTTCTTTAACTTGATTCGCAGGGGCAGGAGAACCAATTGAACAAAGCGAGGATGGGGGTGATAGGTTCAACCAGCCTGGTCCAGGAAAGGACATGAGCTGCAGAGTTCTGCATGATCTACAGTTTCTGGAGGGAAGAGCTGGGTTGTTGGTGAACAGATCGTGGCATAGTTAAACCTGGACACCATAAAAGCATGAATGAGAGTCTTGGTGGTATAACGCAAGAGGTTATGGCAGAGGCAGGTAATGTACCGTTGATTAGGAAAAGCTGAGTTGTTCATGTGAGGTTTAAAGGACAGTTGAGAGTTAAAAGACACCAAGGTTGTGCAATAGCTGCAAGATGGGGTGTGCATTCACTCAGGTTGATGCTGTTGGTACCAGAGGTGAGATGGCACTGCTGGGAGCCGAGCAAGAGAGCTCCTGTCTTGAAGGAACAACAACAGAGCCTCCCTCGCACCTCCCGACCTCTCTGACTTGTTTACCCACCCCCTCCACTCCTCTACCCGCCTCCTTTCTGTGGCAACCTGCACATCCCGTATCCCCTCCACTACCATCAACGGCCATGCATTCTCCACCACAACAACAACAAAATTACATTTATATAGCGTCTTTCACGTTGGGAGGATGTTCCAAAGCGCTGGACAATCAGGTCGGGACTCGAATGGGGGGGGGGGGGGAGTGTCTGGGTAGGGGAAAGGGGAAGGAGAGTAGGAGAGGTGGAACAGTTAGGAGGGGAGCAGAAAGCACTTGAGACCGGCCTTGAAGGAGGAAAGTGAAGAAGTGAGGTGAAGGGATTGCGGGATGGAGTTCCACAATGTGGGAGCAGAGAGGCTGAATGCCTGGCCACCAATGGTGGGGCGGTTAGGGCGGTGGACGCGGAACAGGCCAGAGCCTGCTGAGCAGAGGGGATGGGCGGGCTGATAGGGGTACAGCAGGTCGGAGAGATAGGCGGGGGCAAGGCCGTGAATGGCCTTGAAGGTGAGGACAACTATCTTAAATTCGATCCTCTGGGGGATGGGGAGCCAGTGGAGACGGGCGAGGGTGGGAGTGATGTGGTCGCAGAGCCCAGTGCGGGAGAGTACACGAGCTGCAGAATTCTGAATGATCTGCAGCCTGTGAATCATAGAATCATAGAATTTTACGGCACAAAAGGAGGCCATTCGGCCCATCTAGTCTGTGCCGGCTCTTTGAAAAGAGCGATTCAATCCCACTGCCCTGCCCGCTCCCCATAGCCTAATAGACCTGTTCTCCCTAAATAAAGATCTAATTCCCTTTTAAAAGTTGTTATCGAATCAGCCTCCACCACCTTTTCAGGCAATGCATTCCAGATTCGAACAACTCGCTGAGTGAAAAAATTTCTCCTCAGCTCCCCTCTACTTCGCCTTGAAACTATTTTAAATCTGTGACCACGAGTCACAGATTCACCCACGAGTGGAAATAGTTTTTCTCTATTTGCCCTGTCGAAACCCCTCATGATCTTATAAACCTCTATTAGGTCTCCCCTCAATCTTCTCTGCTCCAGAGAGAATAACCCTAGCCTATCTAGCCTCTCCTCATAGCTGAAGTCCCTCAATCCTGGCACCATCCTAGTAAATCTTCGTTGTACCCTTTCCAATGCCTTCACATCCTTTCTGTAGTGTGGTGACCAGAATTGAACACAGTATTCCAGCTGAGGCCTCACCAAAGTCCTATAGAGGTTAGTCAGCACTTCCTGACTTTTGTACTCTATACCCCTATTTATAAAGCCTAGTATCACTACAACTCTCTGCTTTCTGTCTCACAGCCAGTTGTGGATCCACACTGCCACTGTCCCTTTTACGCCATGGGCCTTTAATTTCATAATAAGTCTCTCATGTGGCACTTTGTCAAATGCCTTTTGAAAGTCCATGTAAACTACATCAACTGCGCTACCATTATCCACCGTTACCTCATCAAAAAATTCTATCAGATTTGTAAGGCAAGATTTGCCTTTAACAAATCCATGTTGACTGTCCTTTATTAGCCTATATCTTTCTAAGTGAAGATCTACCTTGTCCCTGATTATGGACTCTAGAAGTTTGCCCACTACCGACGTTAGACTGACTGGTCTGTAGTTACCAGGCTTGTCCTTCTGCCCCTTTTTATACAAGGGAGTAACATTAGCTATCCTCCAGTCCTCTGGCACGACCCCTGTGTCCAAGGAAGATTGAAAGATCGTGGCCAGAGTCCCTGCTATTTGCTCCCGTGCCTCACTTAGTAACCTAGGGTGCATCCCATCCGGACCAGGTGACTTATCCACCTTGAGCGACGTCAACCTTTTTAGCACTTCCTCTCTGGTTATAATTATTCTATCCATTTCTCCTACCCTCTCCTGTAATATCATGGCATTGGCTGTATCATTTTCTTTTGTGAAGACAGAGGCGAAGTACTCATTCAGTACATCAGCCATGCCCTCTGCCTCCACAATGAGATTTCCTCCTAGGTCCCTAATTGGCCCCACCCTCTCCTTGACCAACCTTTTACTCTTAATATGTTGGTAAAAAAACCTTAGGGTTCCCCTTAATCTTACTCGCTAATTGTTTTTCATGCAGTCTCTTTGCCCCTCTAACTTCCTTTTTTAGTTCTATCCTACACTTCCTATATTCTGCTTTGTTCCCTTCTGAATTTTGAGCCTGACACTTATCATAAGCCTCTTTTTTTTGTTTTATTTTGGCCCCGAAGGGAGGAGCTTGGAAGGCCAACAAGGAGGGAGCTCCTGTAGTCGAGCCTGGAAGTGATAAAGGCGTGAATGAGAGTTTCAGCGGCAGAATGGGGGGTGAGGTAGTGGTGGATTCTAGCAATGTTAAGGAGGTGGTGGAAAGCTCTACCGGTCATGGAGCAGATATAAGGGAGGAAGGGCAGTTCGGGGTCAAACAAGTTGCCCAGATTCCTGACTGGCTTCGAAAGGTGGAGAGAGCAGCCTTGAATGCTGATGTTGTCAGCGCCTGAGGTGTGGAGGTGCTGACGCGAGCCAATCAGGAGGGCCTCCATTTTGTTGACATTGAGCTGGAGGAAATTGGCCATCGTCCAGGACTCAATGTCAGACAGACACACAGTCAGAACGCCAGTAGTCCTGGAGTCGAGGGTGGACGCGGAAAGATAGAGTTGGTTGTCATCCGCAAACATGTGGAAGTTTACCCCATGTCTGCAGATGATGTCACCCAATGGGAGAGTGTATAGGGTGAAGAGCAGGGGGCCAAGGATAGAGCCCTGAGGAACGCTGCAAGTGACTGTGCGAGGGCTGGAGGAAAAGCGGTGAAGGCGGTGGGAGAGATATGACCGGAACCAGTCAAGGACAGAGCCTTGAAGGTTGAGAAGGAAGGAGAGGCGGTGGAGGAGGATTGAGTGATCAACAGTATCAAAGACGGCGAATAGGTCGAGGAGGCAGAGGGAGCTCTGGTCACAGATGGTCAGGATGTCGTTTGTGACCTTGACCAGAGCAGTTTCCGTGCTGTGGGAAGCGTGGAAACCTGATTGGAGGGGTTCGAGGAGTGAATGGTTTGTGAGGTAAGAGCGGAGCTGGGAGGCAACCACTCTTTTGAGGACTTCTACCATCGGCTCCAAGAAGTTATCAAATAAAAGGCAGTAAGTGCCCTTATTGTTGCATTTGAATGGTGGTGGGTGAGGCAGCACTCATGATCAAGTTATTACTGTTGCAAGCAGTCTTGTGAGATACTGGAGATAGTGGAGTCTTGTAGCTCAGTGCTTAGAGCACTCATCTTACAAACGGGTTCCATTGCAGGCAGGGTGAAACCGTGGGCAATTTTCCTTACTCCACACACCTAATAATAATGGATTATTATCCAAACAATAATAAATTGGTCATTTCAATCCACAATCTTTTGTGGGACACTGCAATGCGCAATTGGCTGCTGTGTTTCGCCCACATATATAGAGTCAATTCACTTTATAGTATATTCTGTGAAGCACTTTGAGACATCTAGAAGACATGAAAAGCGCCATGTCAAATGCAAGAATTATTATTATTACTGCTTGTCACATTTGTGTAAATAGTGGAGATTGCAGATTACAGTTTGATACAGACAGCTCTAACTGTCTAAGTGTCTATATGGGTTGGTGCTCTATCTGGTCGTGAGTTTAGCACATTGAAATAAAGACTTATAATGGGATTTATTACCAATACACACCTGAAGTGTTGTTCAGAACACTGAGTCTTTGTTTTCATAGTTAGCATTCTCGTTGATTCATCTTGTATGTGATGTAAATGGGATCTGTATGTTTTAAGTGGCGTTTTACTAGGAATGTTCAGCATAAAATATTGAAAGATTAATTATATACAGTCAACCCTCAGCTATCCAGATGGACACCACGTATTTGGAATTGGCCAAACTAAGTCTGCCATTCTACACACTAAAAATCCATTCTCCTTATTCAAACCCTCCCCAGCCTACGTGATGCCCACAGCTTGACATTGATTGGTTTAGCCGTGGGCATCAATGGAGCTGCATCTCATAAGAACTATGTTTTTTTTGTTGATTGTTAATGCAAAATAAAGGTTTATTCATTTTAAACGTGAGAGAAGAAATACTTTTACTTATTTATTTAAAATGTTAAATATAAGGATTAGCATTTAGCCGCAAAATCCTTCTTGCTAGATTGGATCCCCCCCTCCCCTCCCCCACAACACACACGACCCCCAGTCCTGTTAACGAGGGGTTTAGTGTAATCCTTCATTGCTCAGCCTTTTGAATTGATAGATGGTACACTGTTGCTGATCAATCCTGTTTGTTGAGGTTCTGTTAAGCATTGATTGAATGTATTTGTGTTCTTTAACTATTTGGATTTTTTAAAATCTGTATTTCAGGAAGAGTTTGCCTACAATGCTGAAACTCAGAAATTGCTGTCTAAAAACGGAGAGACACTTCTTGGAGCAATTAATTTTTTCATTGCCAATGTGAATACATTGGTAAACAAAACTATTGAAGATACATTGATATCAGTCAAACATTATGAAAATGCCAGGTAAACTATCTATAGAAATTAAAGCAATGCTTCTATTCAATATCCACTGATAAAGTAGTGTAAGTATTGTATCAGTAATTTACTATATGCAGTGCCTTGTACTGTGGAGGATGACTTAAAGCACTTCACTTACATGAGCTGCAGATAGCTGGATAGTTGTATGTTGTTAGTGGATTTGGTAATTTCTACTGTGGTATCTAGCATTTACATTTAATATTTAATAAAACTCAGGGGAGAAAACACACATGTACATTTGTATGAAATTGAACCATTTTACACTCTGGTGTTAGAGGCACTCTCTTCTGCTTCATTAGCAACTCAAAGGCGTACTTGTTTATTTGCAAAGAATAATGGATACTGGCGTATTCAAATCACAGGAAAAAGAGGGAAGGAAATTGCTAACATTGATTAATTTATTTACATTTAATACTCGAACCCAATAAATAATACCATAAGGAACAGTTTAATTAAAGCAATCAAAAGTTAGAAGATGAGGACTACAGAAGACGTTATAATTGGCATTTGAACTCCATTGATTGCAACCATGTAATCTCATACACATTTTGTATTGTGGATAGGTTTTATTTAGTTTACAGCTTTTTTTTTGCTGACATTGGGTAATTCAGACACCACCCAGTGCACTTCATAATTAATATATGATTGTCCAGCGTGAAAGATTTGTCATTTAGTTGCTCGAGGGAGTTGGGGAAGTGGCAATCAAGTAATTACTACAAATAAATCAAAATACGGATACATTTTCAACAAATAGTAGCTTTAGGAACATTTCTAATTCATGCAACCATGTTTTGATGTTCAATGTCAAGGGAAGAAATCCATCATGATCTCGGATACCTAAGTCAAATATTCAAATTCAGTGTAATAACATTAGTGTTTGTAGTGCTCAGCAAAACATATGACCTGGGTCAAATAGGATTTTTGTTCAAGGCAGTGTTCATATTGACTGAGTTCCTGTTTGATTTGTAGTTTCTTTTAAGTAAAGGTGTTTAGTGATTTGTCATGTTGTCTCAGCACAAGGCTTGAATATTGTTAAATGTTTAACTTTCCCATGGTAAAAACATGTATTTTTTTTGCGAAGGGAACCCTGAGAAAAAACTTTCCCTTGTTGTTAAATGTAGCATCACCAGCGGGGTGTCATCTGTAGTTAGAGGTCCAAATTTCCAGTCTCATTACATTTGTCAACATGAAGCAGGTCCTACTTTTATTTCTAAATGATTGTTTAGTATCTAAAAATGTTATTTATTTATGTTATACATTGTAACCCAAGAAATAATTCCATAATACCTTTGGATAGAAAGACATAGTAAGAATATTGGAAATTCCAGAGTGTATCTGGGTTGCCTTTCCAATCCTATCAATTCTGATATTCCTTTGCCAAACAAATCACCTAGTAACCAGTTCAATTACAAGGAAACCCACTTCCTTTCCTCCCCACCCCCAGGAGAATACTGCTGCCTTGTTGAACTCTTGAAATCTTCTTTCAAGTGCCAATGAGATGCACATATAATCTCCCTAAAGGCCTTTAGAACCCAGCATTTGTACAAGGAATCCAAGCTGTTATCTGTACCATTAAAATGTCTTTGTGTGTAGAAACCTTCAAGTGTCAGCTTGGTTCAGTTAGAAGGACTTTTTAAGTGGGGTGTCTTTGGACCTGAACTGGCTTATACCTGGTAACGGAATGTCAGAATCGAGCCAGCCAATTATAGATCCTATATCACCAATTAAATTGGTCATTTATTTCATGGCTGTTTGTTAGGCATTGTTGTGTGCATTTGGTACATTTGCCTGTAACATACCAGTCACTACACTTTCCAATAAATCAGGTGAAGTGTTTAGAGTCATTCTCCAAGCCTGAAATGCCTTACATCAAATGCAAGGATAAAAAGTAAAATCTTATGTGGCTGGATTGAGAGCAACCATTTTCTCTGAGGGACAATTTGTCGTCATTAAGACAATATAATCTTAACGGAAGTCCAGGAAAGACACAGGTTTCTAGTGTTGTGTATTGCATACCATCATTTTTGGGTGTGGTTGGAGGCAATATCGCAGATTGCTGGTGTAAATTGTTTCAATCATGAAGGCCATTGTTGCTAATCAAGTTGTAGTGGCTGGAGCTGGAAGCCCCACTGATTCAACTTGCATGATAATTGAAAGATTGTCTTTCTCTTAAATTGTACTGCATTTGAGGTGGAAAAGATTTAGCATTATTATCCACTACACATTGTTTTTTGGTATTTTTGTACCACGTTCCTCGCCAATTCTTAGGTTGATTGCTTATAAACATTTAATATTGATTCTTGAGAGGCGGTTTCACATTGGCTTATGTTCTTTCTTTTGTGCTCCAGGATAGAGTATGATGCTTATCGCACCGATCTGGAGGAACTGAATCTTGGTCCTCGGGATGCCACTACACTTCCAAAAATTGAACATTCACAGCAGCAATTCCAGAGCCATAAAGTGCAATTTGACAAGCTACGCAACAGCGTATCTGTCAAGCTGAAATTTCTGGAAGAAAATAAGGTAAGTTGTAAGAAAAACTAGTCTATGCTTTTGAAATAGGAGACTTTATTACCAAAGGCAATTCTAGGAATTGAACGATTTATGAGGTAAAAAGTCCCTACTGTAAAATCTCACATCCTTAATATTCAAATGAAGCTCTGAATACCTGTCAATATTTTTAAATCCACTTTCTAAATGAGTGGCTCTGTCATTTCAATCGTTGATTTTAGGTGCCAAGTTCAGTGGTTAATTTCTTCTAAAATAGAACCAGTCAGAAAGAAAACAAGTTAAACTTGTGTGCTGTGGAATGAAAAGCCTACGTTTTGTGGTGAGTTAGGTAGCAAGAGCTTGCTGAATATTTACCTTGTTTAGTGTGGACAGATTTATCTAAGCAAGTTGCTCTCTACACCAGCATTGTTCAGATCTTCATTTCATGCCAAGGGCAATGTACATAAATATAATTCAATCTTGTTCCAGAAACAAAAGATGAAAATGAAGTAAACATTTAATAATCCAACAAATTTGGTGTCCATACTCATCCATTATGGGCACCCCAACATAATTTCTAGTCACTATACAAACAACTGTAAATGATAAATAGACACTTAACTAGGGTTTATCTGCACTATGGTCAAAGTAACCATTTTATTGTATCATGGTCGAGCCGGTCAAACTGAATACTTAGTCCTCGCTTAACGTCGCAGTTGTGTTTTTGTGAAAAGTACAATGTTAAGCGAACCCATGCAAGAATACTGGACGTTCAGCGTCTTTGCATGCCCTCGTTTCCCAAAGTAGTTTGTTTCTACCCGTGCGAATTACGTAATAGCGAACATCGCAACGTTAAATGAATATATGTCCCCCTATGTATCAGCAAAGTAGTAACAAAACAACGTTGACTGAAGCAACGTTAACTGGGGTCTGCCTGTACTACGAAAATCTCATCTGAGGATTTTATTTGACTGCACTGAATCCCTAAAAGCACAAGTGGAAGCTTGGTCGTGTTGTACGCCGAATTATAATTTGTGGCAGGGAGATTGAACTCTACTCAAAAGCTACCATCTCAGAGATGCCACACCTTGATTGCTGCCTTTACACAAAGAGGGCAGAAAGCATAGAGGGACCTTGCCTGGGCTATTGTTACACCACTGAGCAGTTAACTTGGAGCAGTATTGGTGGAGTCTTTGAAGCAGGTTGTTCACTTTCTGTGACCTTGAAAGAAATAACAAAACCATCAAAGGATTTCATTTTAACATGGAGATATTTGATGTTGTCTTAACTCTCTTGTAACTCCCAGTTTATTTATCACTCTGCCAAAGGCAGTGATTTTCCTTGAAAGGGAGGCTGTGTGAGGGTGTGGGGAGGGAGAAACATAATGATAGTTATGCAAGCATATGGAATGCATTGTTATCAGATGTGTGTGACAGAATATTGAATAGGTATTTTTCTCAGTTGTAAAGAAATACCCTGCTATCTACTTTGACTGAATGAGATCTAAATGTTATTGTTGCATCTCACTATGCCCCCAAACTCTGGAACATTCTCCCTCAATCCCTCTGCCTTGCCCCTTCCCCATTGTCAAATCCCACCTGATAACCTTCCTCTTCGACTTCTCACTGCCACCTCCCGGAGTCCCGGCTCGAGTAAGGCACCACTGTTGAGCGCTCTGGGACACTACCCTGCGTGGAGGGTGCTCTATAAGTGCAAGTTGTTGAAGTTGTTGTATCTCTCCACAGATTAAAGTGATGCACAACCAGCTGCTCCTCTTCCACAATGCCGTGTCTGCCTATTTTGCTGGGAACCAACAGCAGCTGGATCAGGTCCTCAAACAATTCCACATTAAGTTGAAGGCACCTGGTTCTGACGGTCCCTCTTGGCTGGAGGAACAATAACTCCCAAGACCTAAAGAAGTCATTGAGAAAGTTCTGAGATGTGTTTTGATTTTTGTTTGGAGGGGGGTAAGGGAGCATTAAATATGATTTTGGTCCATGATGTAGCTACTTCTCTCTTTTGCTAGAAATTAATCTGAAAATCTAGATTGAATAGGGTCATTTATGTAATGGAATCAATCCTCTTTATAAGACCAGGATCTAAGTGAAAACCAATTCCTTTTTGTACAAAGGTGATGGGGGGTGGGGATGGGGATGGTTTAGATACATCGAAGTTCAGTTTTGCACTGAGCAGTTACTGTTACTCGGTTGGGTACCTTTTTGTCACTACAGTGTAATTTGTTTGAAAACATGATTGATGATTTTTGTATAAAACTTGTTTTACAAATGGGGCACCTGAGTTCACAGACTAAGTGGACCTTTAAGCAAATGTGATGGCATTGCAAAGCAATACAATAGCACCCAAATTAAGTGTGTTTGCTGATCTAAGTGGCTGCTATTAATTTGAATTATCACTCCAATTTGCAGCAAATATTGTACTATATTTCTAGGAAGACTGTTGATCAATTTGTTAATTGTGTCAAATGAGATTGGGGGTGGAGGGAAAATGCAAGATTATTACAAAGGGATCTAGCAATGATGTGTTAAGATTTGCAAACATTATGGAAACAAAGTACAGTAATATTGTCCCAATATATTAACTTGCAAGAATGGCTTGCTTTTCTTTTGATATCATTGCTATTTTCTCATAGGTGACATTAAATAATTAAGCCACATGACAGCCTTATCTCTACGGACTGTGCCTTTAATGATCTGTTCTCCCACTTCATGTCAGCTATTTCTGAAGTTATTGAAGGTTTTACTGTCAGCTATATCTCTCCACTACTTCTCCAAGAGGGGTAAAAAGGATGCAGAGTTACGTTAATCTTTCTTTCATACATTTCCGTTGTGGGATTCTGTTAATTGTATACAGCTTTAGTGTTTTAATTTGGTCATGCTCACTTCTTGCTGATAATGTATTGTCATGCAGTGATTTTCTTTCCGTAAAATGTAAACATGCTTTGAAATTAATGCTCCTATACATGTATGTGATGTTTGGATTGCTGTTCTGTTTATGCTTTGTGGCAATTCTTTCTGCATCCTGTATATCAAACTATATTTAAAATTAAATTAACCTTGTATTTTAATGTAAAACATAATCGCATTATTTAATGTCCTTTTTTTTTGGTCAGCTGGATGTCATTTGTTTGTTACCGTGGTTAATCCCAAGATTGTGCCTCGATATGCAAGGTTCTTGCATCAAGCCATGTTTCCGAATATACCATAGAGTAAAACCTCTAATCCAACATTTCGAAAGCTGGCACTCCCTAAAAACCGGCAAGATTTCAAAATACAACAGTATTAGATTTTTTTCAGATGTTGGCAAATCTCTCGAAGTTCGGAACAGCTGCTTGTAGTTCTCGGGGTGGCCGCTCTGTCACCTGGCTGTGTGTGGAGCTTGGGCATTGTTTGGCTTCAGTGCTGTGTTTACAACTCACGTGGTGTATGGGGCAGGGCTTCCCCAGCCATTTCAAGGTCGGTTTCTAAACACCGGCAAACTCTGAAATCCGGGAGGTGAGTGGGCCCAACCGAGCCAGATTATCAAGGTTTTGCTGTACAATCAGGGAATGTGGAGTGAATGAGGAGGTAACAGAATGGATTGAGAGGTAGCTGGAAAATGAAACCGATGTAGAAGAAAGCTTCACAAAATGACAAAGTAGAGGAATCCATACAAGGACCACTACTGATTATCATGCACTGTAACTAAATTTGGCCTCAGTTTTTACAGGTATGGTGTTGAAATTGGGAGTGGGCTCCAAACTCGGAACTGAGTTTAAAATAGGAGTGCAAAAAGATGCAGGAAGACAGAAATAGGCTTGCAGAATGAGTGGATAGGGGCAGGTGAAATTTAATATAAGGAAATGTGAAGTAATGCACTTTGGTGGGAAGAATAAAGAAACCAACCAATCTTGGATAGTAAAAATCTTAAGAGGAGTAGAAGAACAAAGGGATCTCAGGATTCAGATTCACACGACTCTAAACGCAGCAGGTGGACAAGGCCATAAACAGTGCATTGACTTTCTGTTCGAGTAATGAGTGAAAACGTAAAGAAGTAATGTTAAATGTATATAAAACTTTGATTAGCTCACATTAGAGTACTGTGTACAGTCTGGTCACTTATATTACAGGAAGGACTTTGTGGCATTGGAGTGAGAGTGTAAATTTAGAAGGATGTTCCGAACATTGAGTGGATATACAGCTATCGAGAAAGATTGGAGCTTTTCTCTCTGGAGTTGACGATTGAAAGGGCACATGACAAAGAGGTTTTAAACCTATAAAAGGATTTGTTAAGGTGGGATTTCATGAGCTGTTTCCACTTGTCGAGTAGACAATGAGAAGATATAAATAAGAGAGGTAGTGGTAGATCCAATAGTGAGTTTAGGAGCAACGTTTTCACACAGAGGATGGTGAGATGTGGAACTCACTGCTGAAAGCTGTACTTAAAGCAGAAAACAGAATTACCTGAAACAGAAATCTTGATGCAAATGCGAGGGAAAGGGGAAGAGAAGGGATGGTGCCTAATGTGATTTTGAAACTGAAATGGACTATTTGGGCTGAATGGTCTGTCTCTGTGTATAATTCTATGTAACTCTTTTACTCTTCAAGGTAGGTACTTATCCACAGTGATGTAGTGATCGACATTTGTTCTGCTTAATTGGGAGATTTTAGTCTTAAAGGACTAAAAGTATTTTCAGTAAAGTTTTTATTGTGAAATATTTTATCACAAGGAGTTTGAGCTTACATACTGGTGGAGGACAGATGAAAGCGAACCTGAAAGGGTTGTTTAAATTAGTCAATAGTGAAAAAGAATGGTGTATTTATCCAGGTTTTTGGTTCACCTTTCTTTGGTAGTTTGAAGGAAGCACAATGCTAATTCTGTAATTAACAAGTATCCATTTGTTCTCATTGTTACTTTAGATTGCAGGAGTCCAATGTCCTGGCCTCAACCACCATTCCTGGTAACATGCTCCAGTTGTTGATTACCTTCTGTGTAAAGAAATGTGTGTCTCCAGTAGGGAACGGCGATATATCGGTATATCGCTAAAACCCGATATGATTTTCATATCGATACGCCGATATAGACACTTTAAAAACACCGATATATCGAAAAACGGTATATCGAGGTAAAAAATCGGGATGCGAGCACAATCAACTACAAGACCCAGAATGCTCATCTCTATACACAATGCACAGACCGAGGTGCAAAGCCGCCATCTTGTATTCATAGTCCTCGAATACAATATACAGGTATGCAAGGGGTGGGGGGAGAGAGACGGCTGTGGGCGGGGGGTGGGTGAGGGGGAGAGAGACTGCTGGGGGGGGGGTGAGGGGGAGAGAGACGGCTGGGGGGGAGAGAGAAACGGCTGGGGGGGGGAGAGGAGAGAGAGACGGCTGGGGGGGGGAGAGGGGAGAGAGACGGCTGGGGGGGGGGGAGAGAGACGGCTGGGGGTGGGGGAGAGGGGGAGAGAGATGGCTGGGGGGGGGGGGGAGAGGGGGAGAGAGACGGCTGTGGGGGAGAGGGGGAGAGAGATGGCTGGGGGGGAGAGGGGGAGAGAGACGGCTGAGGGGGAGAGAGACGGCTGGGGGGGGAGAGAGACGGCTGGGGGGGGAGGAGAGGGGGAGAGAGGGCTTGGGGGAGGGGGAGAGAGGGCTGGGGGGAGGGGGAGAGAGACGGCTGTGGGGGGAGGGAGAGAGAGATGGCTGTGGGGGGAGGGAGAGAGAGACGGCTGTGGGGGGAGGGAGAGAGAGACGGCAGGGGGAGGGGAGGAGAGGGGGAGAGAGATGGCTGGGGGGAGGAGAGGGGGAGAGAGACGGCAAGGGGGGGAGGAGAGGGGGAGAGAGACGGGGGGAGGAGAGGGGGAGAGAGACGGCTGGGGGGAGGGGGAGAGAGACGGCTGGGGGGAGGGGGAGAGAGACGGCTGTGGGGGGAGGGAGAGAGAGACGGCGGGGGGGGGGGTGGAGAAAGAGACGGGGGTGGGGGGGTGCGAGAGAGGGACGGCGGGGGGGGGGGGGGGGAGAGACGGGGTGGATGTGATAATATACAGATAGATAGAGATGGGGGGGATGTGAGAGAGGAGAGAGGGAGAGAGACATAGAGAGACACAGACAGAAAAACACAGAGATGGAGAGAGTGATAGACACAGAGAAATATATTTACCTCCTGAGAAGATAGGCCCCGAATGCGCGCGCACCCGGAATGCGCGCACACTCCGATGCACGCGCGCATGCGCAGCACGAAAAAAACTGAAAATATCGGTATTTCGGTATATCTCGATATGAGCCAACCGATATATCCATATCCGGAAAATTCCCATATCGCCGTTCCCTAGTCTCCAGGTGTTTGTCCTGAAATTGTCCTTCACAGTCATGGACCTGTGACCTTTGGTCTGCTTGAAAGCTTCTGAAAGTATTTTTCCTCTTGCACATTAATGGTACCCTTCCAATCTGAAATTGTGCCATTTTTCTGGATGGAAAATGCAACTTGCATTATATAGCTTCCTTCAAAATAACTATTTAACCTAGCCATAACAGGATGTCAAGTTGGAAATGACTTGAGAACCGTCAAATGTGTAAGTTCATTCAGAATTCTGCAGCTTGTGTACTCTCCCGCTTTGCAACCACATCACTCCCACCCTTGTCCGTCTCCACTGGCTCCCCATCACCCAGAGGATCGAATTCAAGATCCTTGTTCTCACTTTCAAGGCCATTCAACGGCCTTGCCCCCGCCTATCTCTCTGGTCTTCTGTTTCCCTACCAGCCTGCCCGCCGAGTCCGTTCAGCAGACTCAGGCCTGCTCCGCGTCCACCGCCCTAACCACCCAACCATCGGTGGCCGGCCTTTCAGCCTCTCTGCTCCCACACTGGAACTCCATCCTGCAGCCCCTCCGCCTCGCTTCCTCCCTTTCCTCCTTCAAGGCCGGTCTCAAGACCTTCCTCTTCGGCTGCCCCACTAACTCTTCCCACTCTCCTTCCCCCTACCCCGACCCTCCTCCTCCCCCCCCCCCCCCCCACCCCCATTCTTGTGTCCTGACCTGACTGTTCAGCACTTTGGGGCGTCCTCCCGACGTGAAAGGCGCTATATATGTGCAATTTTGTTGTTGTTGTAAGTGATTCTCAAGATAGTCAGTGTAAATGATGTCGTAACTATTAGTAGCATTTTGTGGTACATTTTTAAACTGCTAATTTTTCCTGTCACAGTCTTAATAATAATAATAATTCTTGCATTTGATAGAGCGCTTTCCACATCTTATCAACGTCCCAAAGCGCTTCACAGAATATACTGTAAAGTGAATTGACTGTATATATTTGTGGGCGAATCGTGGCAGCCATTTGCACACAGCAGTGTCCCACACACAGTCGTGGATTGAAATGACCAATTTTCATTATTATGGTCATATATATGTCCAGCCTGGCTGTTGATTTATTAGCTCGCTATAATAGAGTGGTGGTCCGTAAGCAGTCACTTGGGATTTTACACCAGCATTTGAATAGATTAAATGGCACTATCCTGGGTTTGACCCTTGGATGAGTGCTGGGTCAACTGACCTCACAAGGGAGAGGGCAGTGCTGAGGTTGCTTCAGTTGGTCTTAATGTTCTGGGAGAGGAATAATTGGATTGCAGCTCCCAATTACTTCAATGAGCCCTAACAGTAAACATGAGTGTCAGATAACACTGAATTGAGCTCCACCATGACCTCCACTGTGATCTTTTTAATAGAATATATCTGACATAAGATTGCACAGGAAAAACAAGATACAGTACCAGAATATATATGTATAATGTTTGTATTCTAATCATCCTTGCATTTGACACAGTGCCTCATCATGTCATTGATACATTTCAAAGCGCTTCACTGAGTATATTGTAAAGTGGATTACTGCATTTGTGGGTGAAACACAGCAGTCAATTGTCCACAGTAGGGTCTTACAAATAATAATAGTAAATCAAAATAATAAACCTTGTATTTGATGTAGCGCCTAATACAGTGAGTGACCACATTTTGGGGGTATGTATAACACAGCCTGGATATGTATAACTTACTCTGAATATACTGTATGTTCCACCAGTACTGCATTTATTACATCCTGTCTTTTAAATACATAAAGTAAAAGTACAACAGGTACAAATTTCAAACATCCAATCTCTTGGAATTTACCCAGTCTATTGTCTCTTACCCAATGACAGAGGGGGAAAAAATATATAGAATTAATTTAAGAAAGAATCACGAAGGCTAGAGGTTCAAAAAGCTACTATTGGGTGTGCTTTAAAGAGCTTTGAGCAGGTGTTATCTACCTTTTAACAACAGCTGCCTTATTTCTTTCGCAGTTTCCCCTTGGGGTCTTGGGTACAACAGTAACCATGCAGTGACTCCTGCGTGTTTCAACCCTGTTGCGCTTTGTTCTGCAGGCTGGCCTGCCTCTGCCTGCCTGCCTGCTGTGACAGATCGCATGTGTAACTGACAAACATTTAGTGATCACACGCAAGTTTATTACAAGATCATTCACAAATTATTTTCATTGCTTTCAAAGGGTAGATTACATTTTTTTAAAAAACATTGTGTGCACCTGACAAAGTCGGAACAAAATGAAAGAGAAATGGGTTTAATTTTAATCATCCAACCTTTTCTAAAATTTGTGAGTGTGTTTTTCAAGAATCCATCTGGGTCACTCAGTGAAGCTACCGTCTACAGTGAAGTTAAGCCCGACACACTCAATAGTCTGCTGTTTGATTCTTGGTCTTTGTTGACCAGTGCTGCAATCAGATCTGGCGACTTCGACTGGGTAAAATCAACAGGTGTCTCTGTCCTGATAAATTTACTTTGTGCTGTAAATTTCTATGGATCTAAACCCAGCTAGACGATGTAAAGTGAGGTCAGTATTAGAAACTAAAATGTCTATTCTTGTGGAATCTAGGGTCCGTCGATATGGAAATTTTCCGATTTAGATATATCGATGGGCTCATATCGAGATATACCGAAATATCAATATTTTCGGGTTTTTTGTACTGCGCATGCACGCGCAGCACGCACATTCGGGGTGCGCGCGCATTCGGGGCCTATCTCCTCAGGATATAAGTATCTTTCTCTCTCTGTGTCTCTCACACTCACTCTCTCCATCTCTGTTTTTCTGTCTGTGTCTCTGTGTCTCTCTCCTCTCTCACAACCCCCCATCTCTATCTGTATATTATCACATCCACCCTGTTTCTCCCCCACCCCCCTCCCCCCGCCGGCATCCCACTCTCCCACCCCCCCGCCGTCTCTCTCCCCCTCCACGCCGTCTCTCTCTCCCTCCCTCCCCCTCCCCCACCCACCCCCCCCAGCCGTCTCTCTCCCCTCACATACCTGTATATTGTATTCTAGGACTATGAATACAATATGGCGGCTTTGCACCTTGGTCTGTGCATTGTGTTTAGAGATGAGCATTCTGGGTCTTGTAGTTCAGTATGCGCGCATTCCGATTTTTTCCTTCCGATATATCGACTTTTCGATATATCAATATTTTGAAATGCCTATATCGGCGTATCGATATGAAAATTATATCAGGTTTTAGCGATATATTGATAGCTAGTGGAATCATAACCCAGGAAAAAGTCAACATTTTGAGAAGTGAGCAAATGTGTATTGGGAGCGTATGTCAAGTGTAATGAATATTATAGAGTTAAAATTGCATGACATCGCCAAGCGATTTTAGAATTTAGTGATACATTCCTCAATGGTATGACTGGGTTGGAAACCTTGAATTGTGGAAATGACAAATGAGTCACTTTACAAGATCGCAAAATCGATTTCATTGAAAAACGTCCTTTGGCCCATCTAATCTCAACCTTTGAGGATGAAAACCCATGCTATCGTATTCCCATTACAGCATCAAGCTGCTTTTTAATTGAGTCAAGTATTCTGATCACAATAATAATCATAATAATCTTTGCATTTGATATAACAGCTTGTCAGGTGGTTGAGACATTCGAAAGGGTTTAGAGCATATACTATAAAACGGATTGATTGTATTTTCTGAGTGAAACACTGCAGCCAGTTGTGCACAGCAGTGTCCCACAAACAGCTATAGAGTGAGCGACCAATTTTGTTTGGGGAGCAACAGAAGACTTGGAGAAACTCTCTTTTCAAATAGTGCCATGGGATCTTCAACATCCCCCTGAACGGGCACATACGGCCTTGATTTAAGGACGGCACCTCTGACTTTGTAATACATCCCAGCACTGTCACTTTAGATTATATGGTTCCAAATCCGAACGTTCCCACAACCTTCTTACTCAGAGGCAAGTGTGCTATCACTGCCAGGCTGACACATATGACACTCCAAACAATTCACCCTTCCTGACAATTAGCTTGTCATCAATTACCTTCTAGGTAAAGGAAAAATGCTAGTGACTGTTGTGAAATTGCCCTTTGAAACTTTACACCTATTGTCTCATTCTAAAGTGTTGTTCTGGGTTTAGCTTGTCAATCCCATTTACAATGCTATGTACATCTATAACAATTTCCTCAAAGAGTCCTCTTTTCAAGACCTTGGGAGGGCTTTTCAAGTGATAAGGTGCTATAAAATGTAAGTTATTTTTATTTGTTTGACTTGTAACATTTGGAGTGAAAAGGTGACTGAGTCCTCCCATAAAAGCGCCGTTGAACTGAAAGTTTTAAAACAGTCTCATAATTGTAGGAGTGGATAAGAGAAGTCATCAGTTGATGTTGTGGTACTAAGCCTTCTTTCCAAACTCAATGACTCATACAATATTGAGTTTTCCAGGGAACATGAGTTGCCTATAAATTGTCTGTACCTCACTCTCAAGTCTCTTCCATTCACACAGATTTGGTGTTGAGTATTTGATCAGATTCAAAAAGGATTCCTGGCCTCCCATCTCCATCTCTTAGTCTGAGTTTGTGTTGTGGTCTTGCTCTGATGGTAACATTGCAAAGTAGATGAGATGATGACACCGGTTGCCATGTTGTGAGGTGTTTATTTTATTGGTTTCTGGAGATGTCAGGAAGGTCTGTGAGAAAGTGAATCTGCAATTTGCAACTTTTAAATAGTACCACACAAACACACACATTCCCTGGCTGTTTGTAGCACAAGAGAACTGCAGAGTGATTTCTGTTGGTTGGCACTCCACAATACGAACACACCATTGCTTGTCGTGAATGTGTGGTGAGGTGCTGAGCAGAGGCAAAGCTCTCAGAGAAGAGGGAGAACTAAATACTGTTTGAATCATACCTCCAGAGGCACAAAGTGCAATCAGGCCTGCTCTACCTAACATCATTATATTTAGATGTCAAGCTGGCTCCGTTGGTCCTCTTCAGGTGGGTGTGAAAGATTCCATGGCTCTAATTGGGAGCACAGTTTCTCCTGGTCTCCTGGCCAACAATCCCCCAGATACAATTGGTCATTCACTTCATGGCTGTTTGTGGGTAATTACTGTGCACAAATTGGCTGCTGCGTTCGCCTCCAAATTGTCACTACTTTGCAGTAAATCCTGTGAAGTGTTTTGAGATGTTTCAATGATGTGATGAGGCACGACATCAAATACAAGGAATATTATTAGCACCAAACACACAGCGTTACCAAAAGTGTCTTCCATGCTGCACTCAGAATTAGCATAAATCTAATGTTTCCCATCACCATCACCCCTGTCCCCTCCCCCCACCCCCCACAGTTTCCTTTCTTCTGCTATTGTCCGATCGACACAAAGCAGTTTAGCAGCACTCTCTTTGGATTGGTTTAAGCCTTACTTTGGAACAAGCATTCAAAGTCTTGACTTAACAAAACTTGCATTTTTATTGGTATAGCATCAAAATATTGTTATTGCAAAGTATACTAACTGCAGGAAAATGTGGTAGCCAATTTATGCCCAACAATTACTCATAAATAAAAAAACTTAAGTGAATGTTTATCTGCCCTACTCTCTGCAGTTCCATCCCTCAATTCTTCTGACTCACCTCCTTTACCTCTTTCGAGGTCTATATAGGATTGTACCTCTAGGCCGCATGTTCGGTCATCTTTCTCCTCCTTACAACATCCCTCTTCCCAGCTCTCATCTCAGCTCAGGTGCCAAGCCAGAGCTGTTGGACACTTTGGAACTTCCCCCTGAGATAAAAGGTGCGATATAAATGTAACGTTTTTCTTATGACCAGTTGTATCCAGAGGATTGTTGACCAGCACATCAGGAGAAACTCCCTCCAATTTTGAAACAGTGTATTGGGATCTTCAACATTTACGGCATTTCAGTCAGCAAATGGGATCTCGGCTCAATGTCTAATTTGAAAGGAAGCACTTGTCAGTCCGGTGCTTCTCTCAGTACTATGAAGTATCAGCCACAACTACTTTATGGTTGGCCAACAAAATAAATATTTTTTGAATATTTCTTGAGTTATGCCATGAATCACCCAGGGAGAAAATCCTTTTCTTTTCAAAAGAAATGCCACGGGATCTTTAATGTTAATCTTAACGTAGATGGCCCTCGGTTTAAAATCTCGTCCGAAGTATGTGATCTCCAACAATGCAGCACATCCCAGTACTACATTGGAGTACAAGCTTTAACTATGTGAGTTCTGAACGTGGATCTTAAAACGACAACCTTCTGACTCAGAGATGAGAGTATTACCAACTGAGCAGGGTGGAGACAGGCTAGTTTTATATGCAATGCAAGAGTTGTTAGTCTATTTTTGTATCGATCTTGTGGTTTGTGATCAGATTAGTATAATGCATTCGTATTGAGTTGAATATTAGAGTTGGTATAACGTATAATCCCTTCTTACCTGTCCTTTTAGGGAAGAGCTCAGTGAAACAAATACCTCCTTTTGTCAACAGCAGCCTTCATCGTTCCTCTAACATTTAGTTCTTTGTTGTGAATGATGAGGTGCTTCCTTCCACATTTGCCCTTTAGTGTAGGACTGAGAACAAAGGAGGGTGTGCAGTGTGGGTGGGAAGGAGGGTTATTGTTTATTTTTTAATTTAATTGCAATTGCAAAGGATGCTGGATTAGTGCAGTGAATGGCCTGCATTGACATGTGGTAAGGATTATCTCGTCTGCCATGTTGTTGTAACAGTATTTGTCTTGTTGATGTTCTGTTTACTGGTCTGTATCTTACATTATGTTTATATAACTCAGTCGTTTCAAACAGCGGAGCCTCCAGTCTGGAGTACCAAAAACGCCGCCTTGTTTTAGCCTGTAAAAATGTTATCCTAACCTTTAGAAAGGAGCATTGTTGGCTAAGGTAGTCTTAGCTTGACTGGCAGTGTTATTTGGTTTTAGCTGGTAGACTCCAGCCATACCCCAATCCTTGGCTCTTGCCAGCCTGTGCCTAATATTTTCTGGAATGAGGTAAGCCGGATGTGTGATCTAGGAAGAAAGTGTGCATTCCATTCCAATACATATCTTTGAAATTTTCATGTTGAGGTGAGTGCATGGAATTCTCAATCTGGTTTGGACTGGTGATGGATTTCCACTTGTATCTGACACCTAGCAGGTCTTGTTGTTATGTATGGTACAGGAATGATTCTGTTGCAAAACCTACATCGAGGACTTTCACTATTGTTGCTACATAATTAGAAGATAATAAATTTGGGAAAAATGAAATAGAATCATTTATCCAACTGCTGTGAATTTTGAAGCAGTCAGCAACATTGGCAGCAGCCTGGAGAAGTTACCTGTCTCTGCCTTTGGAAGAAGCTCAGATGCATTCGAGGAAGGTGTGTCACTGCCAATTTATTCTTTGAGGTGACAAAAATATCTGTAGTCAGAACAAACTTTCTGGTTGCCTGTAATTATTCATTAGTGAAAATGAAGAGAAAAAGATTCATGAGTAATTAGCACAGGAATTAGGAGAAGAAGGAAGTGAATAGGGATGAGCTAATGGTAACAATCCTCACATTTGGTACACCGCCTTATCATGATATCAAGATGTCTCAAACGCACGTTACAAGATACACTGTAAAGCGGTGCGGTTGTGTGTATTTTATGGGTGGGATGTAGATTGAATCTAATTTCAAACATAGCTTTTGGTAACCTGATGCGTGCTTTATTACAGTATTATAATTTATTTTGGCTAATTACTATAATGTATAACTGATACACTTGAAATTATATTAGTTTGGTCTTTGGTTGCCTTTGGCCATGTCCCTCCCCCATCACTCCTCGCTCTCACTCTATTCGTTATGAAGTGCTTTGAGTCATACTCTTTCCCTGAAAGGCCTGTGATACATCAAAATCGTTGTAACTACAAAATCGGATCTCCAAATTTCAGAAACTTTTATCAGCTTTCATTCTACACTTGTATTTCTTGTTTAACCATTTCATTTAACCTTTCTATCATCAAATAAAGTTTGTCACAGCACAATGGTCCAGGCCGTTGTCTGTGCTGTAAATAATAAAAATAATCTATAATAAAACTAGTAATTATCCTCGCATTTTGACACAGCAGCTTTCAGGCCGGCAGGAAATCTCAAAGTTCGCAGGACATTCTGTAAAACAGAGTGACTGTGTATTTTGAAGGAGAACCCGAAGCCAATCCACATGAAGTAATGATCAATTTTACTTGGGGGACTGTTGGCCAGGAAACTGGGAGAATCTCCCTTTTTTTTCATATACTATCAGGGGATCTTTAACATCTACATGGACAGGCAGCAAAGACCTTGGTTTTAATGTCTCATCCGAAACATGGCACCTCCATCAAGGATGAAGCTTTCACAGCACTGTATAGGAGTGTCAGCTCGAATGCAAATTCAGACTTGTGATGCAGTACTTCAATCCATTACCTTCTGACTCAGAGACAAGAGTGATACCAACCGAGCCGCCTTCACACATTTGGATGCATTGCTTTGGATTAGAAAAGGAAACCCATATTTGTGCTTTGCCGCTTTTAATCACTGTGGACTGTCCAAGATGATTTTAAGTGCAGAGCAGAGGCTGAACAACGTCCCATTGCTATAATTTATATTGCAGAGGTGAAAATTATGTCCTGATAAAAGCTCCTTATAGCAATCTCAACTCTCCACCCCCCAAACAGGCTTCAACATGATTCACACCACCTGAAATCCTTTTATACCGTGCTTTGGCTATTGATTCAGAGCAAAAAGTACAGTAGAAACAAAGCATTAAATATACTTGGGTTTTAGATTGCATTCTCTCTGTGTGTGCTTCAAATTGATTTACAGCACAATGATGCCATTATGATTTTAGCCATCAGGATCATGACTACAATAAAAGGATCTTTAAACGTCCAATGTAATGTGCCAACTCATTATACCATTGGCAGGGGTAGGGAGGAGGAAGAAATTGAAGGTTGATTTGTGCCTGTGATTCCTCTACATAATGAGATTAGTCATAAAACCTTTGCCTATTTACAGTTCCTCATGGCAATTTTTGTTGAACAAAAATATCTCCTGCAATGGATACAACGATTTAAAAATACATTACTGTATATGTTTTTAGAAATGTGGCATTGGTGACTGAGAGGATAAAAAAAGATGTGGCAAATTGGCTATCAAATTAAAACTGACATTAAGAATTTTCTGAAGTTCTACTTACACCATCTTAAATTTTAAGGCAAAGATAATGAGATGTTTGAGGCCTCAAGTGAGGTCAGGATTTGGCTTTCCTTTAATCCTCCCCCAACCACCCATCCATGATAAAATGACAAAATAAATCATTCAGGGGATTTGCGATCACCTCCAAGGGAGGAGCATCATTGTCTGAGAGCTTGGCTTTGCACTTGTCTTCCAAGTAGAGAATTTGAGATAAATTATGACTGGATCCATGTCCTACCAATCTGTGGA